>SJYV01018713.1:62710-164424 GCA_006410875.1 Neotragus pygmaeus | reverse complement strand
ACTCTTTGCAACTCCATGGACTGTAGCCCACTAGGCTTCTCCATCCATGGGGTTCTCCAGGCAAGAATACTGAAGTGGGTTGCCATTTCCTTCTCCAGGGGATCTTTCCCACACAGGTCTCCTGCATTACAGGCAGACACTTTCCCCTCTGAGCACCAAAAGTTTGCAAAGCCAGGAATAAAAAACTAAAATCTTATTTTAAATAATCTCTTCAAAGTTATCTAGAGGATGTATTGTTTAGTCAGTAAGTCATGCCTGATACTTGGCAACCGCATGGAGTGTAGCCCACCAGGCTCCTCTGTCCATGGGATTCTCCAGGCAAGAATACTGGAGTGGGTTGCCATTTCCTTCTCCAGCGGATCTTCCCAACCCAGTGATTGAACCTGTGTCTTCTGCCATGGCAGACAGATTCTTTACCACTGAGCTGCCAGAGAAGCCCAGAGATGTATTATATAGGATAAAATATTTAGAGTGAAGTATTTGGAATTATTTTATAGTCTATCCCTACATCATTCTTTTGAGTAATATAAAGTCGAAAAGAGCTTCTTCAGCAGAAGGAACTAATTTACATAAAAATATACTCATGAGTCAACAGTAACAATAGTGACATTTTTAAATATAGCATTTTCTAAAAAGAGATCAAATCACTTTGTCTTAAATAGTTCATATTTAAATATATTTTTTACTTTATAGTATTTGATTCATCAGAAATAATTTATTATGTTAATTTATATTTGAATGAAAAATATAAATTGACAATTCTATTTCATAATTTATTATATACTATAGTTTATTGCATTTGAAATGCATCAGATATTTACTATCATTTCCTTTCAGGAATTCATACCTTTTTTCTTTTTAAATTAAAAAATAGCACTGATAAGCACATTTTGAAATTACTATCACTAGTTTTACATGACCCTATAACACTAATTTGCCACAGTTTCCTTAATTATTTCCCTCTTGTTGAGTTTTTAAGTTGTTTCCAATATTTGAATGTTATTAATAAAGTGGCCATACATATTTGATGCTTAAAAATTGTCTAAAGGAGTTCTCTCTGTGTTTGTTTTTTTAGAATATTTGTAAAGGACAGGAACCACTGAGTCAAAAGATGACAATACTTTTAAGGCTTTTGATAAACATTGAACAATCACTCTCCAAATAAGTTTAGGTGTTTGNAATTGTCTAAAGGAGTTCTCTCTGTGTTTGTTTTTTAGAATATTTGTAAAGGACAGGAACCACTGAGTCAAAAGATGACAATACTTTTAAGGCTTTTTATAAACATTGAACAATCACTCTCCAAATCAGTTTAGGTGTTTGTGTTTTGTTTTGTTTTTTCTTTGTTTAAGTAATTAACTAACAATTGCAGAGAATTTGAGTAGGAGGCCATTCATGTCAAGACATTCTTAGGCATTATTGCTGTAATACCCACAGGATGGATTTTACAGGATAGATTTTCACAATGGACAGCAATGGTAAGCATAGTACGTGACTCAAAATTGCATACTTAGAGCTAAACAACACAGAATTTGTCCTTGAGGGAACTTATAGTCTGATGTGGGGCATTCTACTCACATGTAAGGAACAATATTGAGATAGACCACGGTAAGAGTCAAAGTAAGGAAGTAAATTCAAGTCACATGGAAAATTTTTAAAAATTAAATTTCATTTTTAAAAAATCACCAGTCACAAATTGAAAGGTGTCCCTCATTCTTAATGTGTGCTTATAATGAAAAAAAAAAAACCTTTATAGATTATTCTTATTTTGTTCCTTAATAGACCATTACCCTGAATCTCTATTTTATTTATAACAGAGAAAGGTACTTCAAATTTTCCCACGTTTTCTCCCCAAATTTATTTTTCATGTATCTTAACAGTATCAACACATTTTTAAGATAATATGAATTATAAAATAAGAGTTTCAGTTCCGTTCAGTNTTTCCTCCTCTCCCCGCCCCCCAGCCCCACCCCCTAGTAACTACTGCTTTGCTTTCTGTTTTGAATAGATGGAGCAGAGATGTTTAGAGTTGACAGGTAAGAGGATCAGCCACCTTAAGACATCTTTAATCGGGTATGTGAGTGAACACCAAACAACTAGGAAAAGCGGTAACCCAGCTTGACTCATTTCTCTCAATTCTCTGGACCATGGAAACAGCCCACCAGGCTTTTTCCAGTCACGTGAGCCTCTGAGGCCCTAGCATCTCGTTGGCCGGTGCTCCCGCAAGTGTGAGATGAGCAAGAGGAGTGACCAATAAGGATGGGCCAATTAGGAAGCAGAGACCCCTGCCCCTGCGCTTGCGCAGTACTCTCTGGCCCACTCCAGGAAGAGCTGTGTTCCCGGGTGCAGGTGCTAGGTAATACGTGTGGCAACTTACCTGACCACACAACACACCAGGGAGCTAGACGCAGCCCACTTGCTCCCAGAACCCTGTAGAAAGTAGCGGACGAGCCGGAAGGAGCCCCAGACCACTTCTGAATACCAGGTGCCTCCAAAGGTCAAGCTCACAGTGGCCCACCCAGCAAGTAGGGCCTCAGGAGGGGTTCACAAGCGGCAGAAAGGCTATTCCTGTGGGAGGTCCATCCTGGACAGACTGGGTGTTTCTTCCTGTGGATCTGAGCTGACTAGCTTCTGTCTTTCAGAGAGAAAGGGACAAGGCATCAGCCATGCAACAAGCAGCTCCCAGCAGCCTCCTCTTGGCCTGCAGCCTGGCCTTGGCACCTTTCCTCTCAGGTAAGTGTACAGGGTANGATCTGAGCTGACTAGCTTCTGTCTTTCAGAGAGAAAGGGACAAGGCATCAGCCATGCAACAAGCAGCTCCCAGCAGCCTCCTCTTGGCCTGCAGCCTGGCCTTGGCACCTTTCCTCTCAGGTAAGTGTACAGGGTATGCTGCTGCTAAGTCGCTTCAGTCCTGTCCGACTCTGTGCGACCCCATAGATGGCAGCCCACCAGGCTCCCCCGTCCCTGGGATTCTCCAGGCAAGAACACTGGAGTGGGTTGCCATTTCCTTCTCCAATGCAGGAAAGTGAAAAGTGAAAGTGAAGTCGCTCAGTCGTGTCTGACTCTTAGCGACCCCATGGACTGCAGCCCACCAGGCTCCTCTGTCCATGGGATTTTCCAGGCAAGAGTACCGGAGTAGGGTGCCCTTGCCAAATTCTCTCATCACCGCATCCCCACCCACATTCCTGTATCCCTAGCTGAATTATCCTCTGTATTCCTCTTCTCATTCTCTCATTAATGCGCTCATGCCTGCATTCCCACCCTTATTCTTCCATTCTTGCCTGTATTCTGCAGACCTCAGTGATACTTTCCTTGTGGGTGCTATGCTCGGCATGGACATCTGCAGTGATTATACAGGCATCATTCCTGCCCTCATAGGTCTTACAATGTACTGACCAGTTTTGGAAACAGAGTCATGAGTGTCAGTTCAAATCAACTCCCAACTCCTTACTGCCTGGCCTCAGGCAAATAATTGAGCCCATCCACAGGGCTTCCCAGGTGGGGCTAATGGCAAAGAATTCGCATGCCAGTGCAGGAGATGAGAGATACAGGTTTGATCCCTGTGTCGGGAAGATCCCCTGGAGAAGGGCATGGCAACACACTCCAGTATTCTTGCCTGGAGAATCCCATGGATAGAGGAGCATGACAGGCTACAAGCCACAGGGTCACAAAGAGTCAGACATAACTGAAGTGACTTAGCCCTCACGCACATGCCTCTAGTATGGGCTTCCTAGGTGGCCCAGTGGGTAAAGAATCTGCCAGCAACGCAGGATACATCCCTGCGTTGATTTGATCCCTGTGGGAAGAAGGCATGGCAACCCACTCCAGTATTTCTTCCAGTTCTGATATCATTGCTTTGGGCACCGGAGGGCACAGGGAGGCTTGAGGGCAACTTCAAGGGGAGTGGAGAAAGTAATACTGCCACACTTAACCTGGTGACCATTTTTCTTCAAAATCGCCCTCATTTACTCTGCTGGTCAGAGCTTGTTTTGTGGTTATGATTTATAATGAAGTTTGTTTGAATGTTCTCTACAGTAAGCCTTTTTCCTGGTTTTATTAATATAGAATTAACATACATCACTGTATAAATTTAAGGTGTGCAACATAATAGTTTGACATATATTTCATGGAATAATTACTGAGTATGTTCAATTTTTCCCTTGTGATGAGAACTCAGGATTTACTCTCCTAACTTTCAGTGTTAATTATAGGCATCCTGTTGTATTACGTCCCTAGCACTTTTTTTCTTATCACCGAGAGTTTGTGCCTTTTGACCACATTTTCCCAATGCCCCTTTCCATTACCTCTGGTAACCACAAGGCTTTCTCTATGAATTTGTTTTAGATTCCGCATATAAGTGAGATCATACAGTATTTATCTTTCTCTGTCTGGCTTACTTTACATAATGTTCTCAAGGCCTATCTATGTTTCCACAAATGGCAGAATTTCCTTGGTTTTTATGGATGATACCTATACACACACACACACACACACACACACACACACACATACACACACATATATATAAAGAGAGAGATCTCACAATTTCTTTATTCATTCATCTATTGATGGAAAGTTAGGTTGCTTCCATTCTTGGGTGTTAGGAATAATGTTGTTGTGAACACAGGGGTGCAGCTATCTTTTTTTTTTCTTTGTTTAGTGTTTTCATATCCTTTGAATGTATTCCCAGAAATAAAATTGCTGGACTAAATACAGAGGTATTGTATTTAACTTTTTGAGGATCCTCCATACTGTTTGCCATTAGTGGCTATGCCAGTTTGAAGTGAAGTGAAGTCACTCAGTCATGTCCGACTCTTTGCGACCCTGTAGCCCAACCAGGCTCCTCCGTCCATGGGATTCTCCAGGCAAGAGTACTGGAGTGGGGTGCCATTTCCTTCTCCAGGGGATCTTCCCAACCCAGGGGTCGAGCCCAGGTCTCCCACATCGTAGGCAGATGCTTTAACCTCTGAGCCACCTTACAATCTCTTTTCTCCACATCCTCACCAGCATTTGTTATCTCTTGTCTTCTTTATGATGACCATTCTGTCAGGTGTAAGGTGAAATATTGTGGTTGTGATTTGCATTTCCCTAATGACTAAGTATTGTGTGTCATTTCAGTCCTGTGCCAATTTGTTTATGTTCTTTGGAAAAAATGTTTATTCAGGAATTTTGCCTATGAATGTTTGGTTTTTCCGGACCTTTTTTTAAGAGACAAAAGCAAACTTTAGTACCCGTCTTTTCTATTATTTCCCATTGTTTTTATTTACTTATATTTATTTGTTTTTAATTAGATAGCTTTTCAAATAAATAATATATGCCCATGGTATAAAATGAAAAAGATATAGGATGGAGACTGTATAATCTTCTCCTCTGTAGACCTCCAGTTCAGTTTTTTGGAGCTGTGGATAACCAGTTATCCCCTTCATGTTTACCATTCCAAAGATGGTTCATGTATTTATAAATACATTCAAATGTACCTTTTTTCTTCCCATGGTAGCATTTTATACCTAGCATTCTACATCTTCCCTTAAAGGTACACCTTGGAGAGCTTTTCATAACAGTGCATGTTAGAACAACATATTCTGTATATATCCACTTCATGGACATGCCAGAATCCATGTACCCATGAGCATTTCAGTCACTTTTAGTCATTTATTATCACAGGGAATACTTCAGTAAATGACTTGGTACAATTACATATGTAGGAAAATACCTAGGAATTGCTGGATCAAAGAGTTTGTGGGATCTAAATTTTTATTCTATATTATCAAGTTGCCCTTTAAAGAAAGTATACTAATTTACTCATTAGAAACAGATAATGCCTGTTGCTCAAACTCTCGCCAGCATGCTTTAGTTTCAATTTTCAAGTTGTGTTCGTCTTACCATGAAAGACTCTAGAGCAGTGCTGTCCAATAGTCTTTTCTGCAGTGAGCAGTATGTCTGTGTCTACACTGTTCAGGACAGTGGTCACTAGCCACATGTGGTTATTGAGCATTCGAAATGAAACAGGTGGAGCCAAACTATTAATTTTTAAAATTTTAACTAAATTTAAACAGACACCTTGGACAAAGTAGCTTCACTCAGAGTTGGGTGTAAAAGAGTTTGGAAAGCGAGAAAGGGGCATATGAGACATATTGGTGAAAAACTATGAATTGCAAAAACCTCTTTAATGACTTAAAATTTTTATAGTTTGATTTTTTAAATTAATTTTGTCTTTCTGTATGTGTGCCATTAGACAAGGCTCTCTAGGGAAGGCAGGCCAGGTTACACTTAAAAACCTTAAATCTCAAGGCTTGCGGTTGGTTGTTGTTTTTTTTTTTTTTTTTCCTGGAGTTTAATTACTAGTAATGTAACAGTGTTGGTTTTTTTATTTTTTTAATTGAAGTATAATTGACTTATAGCACTGTTAGTTCCAGGTATACAACAGAGTGATTTGATATTTCTAATACATTACAAAATGACCATGATACATCTAGTTACCATATGTCAGTCAGTAAAGAATTTGCCTGCAGTGCAGGAGACCCAGGTTCGATCCCTGGGTTGGGAAGATCCCCTGGAGAAGGAAATGGCAACCCACTCCAGTATCATTGCCTGGAAAATCTCATGGACAGAGGAACCTGGTGGACTGCAGTTCATGGGGTCCAAAGAGTCGGGCACAACTGAGCGACTCACACACATATTTCCCATGCTATACATTTCATCCCTTTGAACAGTTTATTTTGTAACTGAAAGTTTGTACTTCTTAATCTCCCTTATCTATTTCACTTATCCTCCTACACCCCTCCCCTCCACCACTTGTTTGTTTTCTGAATTTATAAGTCTGTTTATTTTGCTATGCTTGTTCATTTGATTTTTAGATTCTGCATATGAGTTAAATCATATAATATTTGTGTGTTTCTTGCTGAATTATTTAACAGTATATTCTAGATCCATCTATGTTGTTGAAAATGGCATTCTTTTCTACTGCTAATATTCCATTGTGTGTGTGTGTGTGTGTGTGTGTGTATAACACATCTTTATCCATTCATCTATTGATATTTAGATTGCTTCTATATCTTGACTTTGTAAGTAATGCTGCAGGAACAGGAGTGCATATACCTTTTCATGTTAGTGATTTTGTTTTCTTTGGAAATAGAAGTGAAATTGCTAGATCGTTAGTATCTCAAAGGTTTTTCATCTGGATTCAGCTTCTTCCTCTTCGTATGGCAGCATGTGACTCTCAGCCCCGAGAAGCCAACTCTCCAACCCCTGCTCTTGCCAGGATGAAAGGCTTGATGCCCTCACATTTGCAGCACCCAGGGCAGTACGGCTCAATACAGCCGTACACAGTAGGCTAAAAACACATTAGGCTAATGTGGAGGTACACAGTAGGCTAAAAACAAAAAGGTGTAGATGGAATCTTTGTTTTACTGGGCAAACGTACCTTCAGAATGACCTAAAATGCCTGGGATTTTCACACTCCTTAGGATTCCATGCCAGGGAATGCCAGCACTGAAAGATTCCCACCCTGGTCTCCAGCCCACTTCCTCTCACCACCCCACCTTCCCCTTCACTGACGCACCAGTTTTCAAGTCCAAGCTCCCCCATTCCACCTGTTGTGCAAACTGTTTGTGGTACTTGAGCAAGAAATTTCAGGATTGTTGATATCCAGGAAGGATGAGGGGAGGGTATGCAGGCTCTAAGTGGGCATGTCCCCCTGGTGTCACACTCTACTCTCCCTGTGGGGGTTGGCAGAGCCAGCAGAGGGGAGGTCCTATTGGAGGGGGAAGCTAACTAATTTGAAACCACTTTTCAGTAGTCTGAGAAAAATTTTGCTGATAAATACTGACTCACTCCCTTTTTTCAACGTGCTCTTACTTTCCACAGGTTTCTGCTTCTTCATCCATCGCTTCTTCTATTCCCTGCTCTGCTGCACATCTTTCACTGGGGCAACCAGATCTAGTCTTTGTTCTTAACAGTAGCTGGTAGTGGGGACACTTGGATAGAGGTACAGGGGCTGGTCAGTGGACTTCAGTTCACTAGGATGTTATCAAGCCCCAAAGACAGAGAATGCAGGAGTTAAGGCTCCCTCTTGTTGGCCCCTTCTTTGAATATCCTGTACCCTAATATGTCCAGTCTTATTTGTAAGACTTAGTTATTCTGTACAGGTATTTGGAAGAAGATCTCTTTTAGGACTCCATTCAAAAAAGTTTCTCTTTCAGTGAGAACTTCCCAAACCATACCATAAATTGCAACCACACCCTGCCCTTCCTGTCCTGTTCTGTTTTCTCACTAGTATTTATCATCACTTGACATACTGTGTCATTTCTGTCTGCCTTCTCCATCAGAATGTAAGCTCCATAAAGGTAGGAATTTTTGTGTTAATTCCAATGTTAAATGTCACACACAAAATGCTGGGGTAAGGTACTGGGGAGGGTGAATGGGGCAGATCTAACTCTAATTCTGCCCCATGAGCATGGGTTCGTTTGCCTGACAGTGGTAAATAGCCAGCCAGGTTTCTTTCTTTTATTTTTTTATACAGTCTCCTGGGAGATTAAAATAAATGACCTCGATGAGAAGGATGTTAATGAATTCGAGTCCAATGGCTATAAGTGTCCAACATGCTTTGCTGTGATGGGAAGAAAGTGTAACTCCGATCTCAAGTGGTGCCGAGCAGATAAACTGCAGTGTGTTGAATTTTCTGGCATCATAAACACAGGTACTTTTCTGGGTACTTCTCCTTCTGGAGAAGGAAATGGCAACCCACTCCAGTATTCTTGCCTAGAAAATCCCATGGACAGAGGAGCCTGGTAGGCTACAGTCCATGGGGTCGCGAAGAGTCGCACACGACTTCACTTTCACTTTCTAGGATGCAATGTAGACACCACAGATGGCACTGAAACGAGTGGCCGTGTCCCACAAGCTTATGGGGCATCAGCCTTAAGGGTGGGGTCAAGGAGAGAGAAGCTTTTGTTCAAATCTGTTAGAAATAAGGATACCCACAGTGGCTTGATTCTGAAAATATGTCTAATTCGTTTTCTCACATTCATTTGTTCATATATGAATTTTTGCATGCTCTTATTAACAGACTTTCTGATATCTTTGAGGAAGTTATTTCAGCATATTGCATGACCTTTTAACCTCTGCAAACTTTGGTTAGATTTTTTAAACACGGGTAGTTTATGTTGCTTCTAACCCTGGTTTTTTTGTGTTTTGTCTTTTTAACTTTGAAAGTAAAAACTTTGGAGGAAGGCAGTGATTAAACTTTCCTCAAAGATATCATAAAGCATAATTTACTGTGCTTAATTTGGGACGATCCTACATAAAATTCTAAATCAACTGAAGACACAAATTAGAAATTCATTATGAATAGTAGCACAGTGTGGGTCTTCCCCGGTGGCTCAGCAGTAAAGAGTCCGCCTGCAGGGCGAGAGGTGCAGGAGGCATGAGTTCAATCCCTGGGTTGGGAAGATCCCCTGGAGGAGGGCATGACCACCCACTCCAGGATTCTTGCCTGGAGAATCCCATGGACAGAGGAGCCTGGCAGGCTACAGCCCATAGGGTCACAAAGAGTCAGACACAACTGAAGCAACTTGGCACACATGCACACAATATAGTGTAGTGTGAAGAACAGCGAGCAGAGTACCATGAGGGTTGTTTTCAGAGCTCTTCTTCCTCCTGCTAATTCTGGGGAGCTCAGCCTTTTTGAATTCTTCATTAATGAGATAAACACAGGGGCTAGTCATTTTGATTGGTCTCTGGGATTCTTACATTTCTACTTTCTATAATTTGCATAACAGTGATTCTTTGCTTTAACATAGCAGTCACTGGAAATGGCACCCAGAGGAGGTAAGATGAAATCACCAACAGCTGCCATGTGAAAGGATTGTATCTGAAGGCACTTTGAAAGGAAGGGAATACAATCAAAGTGATAGCCTTTTTATATGGCTGATATTGACATTTTAAAAAAATAAATAAAGAATAGGAGATCGGATTTATGTCCTTAAAATCAGAAAGGGTTTATACCTAACCGAAACACAGAAACATCGAATCCTTATAGATCAGCAGCATGCAAGATGCTACTAACAAAGTCATTTGAGGACCAATAAAAGGAAGAGATTCTTATTATTATCTGCATAAAACGTCTATAAAAAACATACTGCTAGATCCCCAAGTGATAATAGGAATTGGAAAAAAGCTTATTTAAAGAAGGTTCATAAAATTCCATTCGGGTTCCAATATATGATTGAGATGGGTTGTGAGGAGATTTGAGGATTTGAAGGCCCTGTGGTTGGAGAATACCAGCCCTGTTAGAGAGAGTCATATTTAATGAGTCACACTCAAATTGTGTGGCCTGGTTTCTATTTTACTCCAGCCCAGTCAGGGGTGATAAAAAAGGGATTATAAAGAAGGATGAGAGTGGAAGTCTCATTTATGGTTTCTTGCAGGTCTTAAAGACATGGCTATTGAAGTGAAAAGATGCATACAAGCAGATCTGTGCAAAGAGACGGTAACTTATATGAGTTTTCCAATTGCTAACCAGAGTAAAAATTGCAGACCAGCCATCAGCAGTGGGACCAGGATCAGACCCCTACCTCCCATCATCTTTATTCTCTTCCTGGAGAAGCTGCTTTATTGAGCTCCTGCAGGGGCCCAGCCATCTCCATTTATGAATTAAACAGGTCCTTTTTTGGTTTATGAATTCTTTCATGTCTATTAAATTTTCTGTAGGTGTGTTCAGTTGTCCACTTATTTACCATTCAGCAAGGTTTATTTGTGTATCCACCCTCACACAATCAGTGTTGGCTCCCTTCTTTTAAGAAGATCCCAGGGCATTTTGAGAATAAGGATATGCACACATTAAATGTTTAAAAAGCAATGCAAAAAGCAAGAATGAGACTGGTACCCTTGCTCAGGTAGCCAAAGCTGATTGCTCTAGTCACAAGGTAGATAGAAGTGGAAGAGTAGGAATTTGATTAGGGAAAGATTAAGAATTTGCGCTGTGATGTGGGAGAAGACTCTTGAGAGTCCCTTGGACTGCAAGGAGATCCAACCAGTCCATCCTAAAGGAGATCAGTCCTGGGTGTTCATTGGAAGGACTGATGCTGAAGCTGAAACTCCAATACTTTGACCACCTCATGCAAAGAGTTGACTCATTGGAAAAGACTCTGATGCTGGGAGGAATTGAGGGCAGGAGGAGAAGGGGACGACAGAGGATGAGATGGCTGGATGGCATCACTGACTCGATGGACATGAGTTTGGGTAAACTCCAGGAGTTGGTGATGGACAGGGCGGGCTGGCATGCTGCAATTCATGGGGTCGCAAAGAGTCGGACACGACTGAGCAACTGAACTGAACTGAAGAATTTACGTGAACTTTGAGGAGATCTGTACTATTTGGCACCAGGGATAGTTTGCATTAGGGCACAAAGAGAGATGGGAAAGTGGGCAGAGGCTGCAGCGCAGCAGCTAAAACTAATAGTAGGGAAAGTGGGAGAAGAAGGTGTCAGTAAATATACGGACCTGTCTAGAAGCCTCTGTCTATCTGTGTGATGCGAGGTGCTACCAATTGGTGAACACAGTGAACTGAACACAGGCCTTCTCCCTGCAGGTTGGAAAGCAGTTCCCCACAGTCTGCTAGAGATACCATCTCAAGACTGAGATCTCTGTGGTTCTCACTCCAGATTGCTCTTAGAATCACCTGGCAGTTTCAAATTACAAAGCTTACTTGGACCATTATTTGCAAACATTTTTTCCTAGTCCTTAGGTTGTCTTTTTGTTTTGTTTATGGTGTCCTTTGCTGTGCAAAAGCTTGTAAGTTTAACTAGGTCCCACTTGTTTATTTTTGCTTCTGTTTATTTATTTTTTGCCTTGGGAAATTAACCCCAGAAAACAAACAAGAGACAGATGTTTTTCTTATTGCTTTATTCCACTGGAAGTGTTTTGCTCAAGTTTTCCAAAGCAGCCTCTATGAAAAGTGTCACAACTCTAATAAAAATAAATTTTAAAATAGTTTTTAAATAAAAATTAAGTTTAAAAATTAATGATAAAATAAAAATTAATTTTAAAATAAAATAAGAATAAATTTTAAAAATAAAATAGTAAATTTTTTAAAAAAGGAAAAAAGAAAATACCATAGAAGGAAAAAAGAAAAGTGTCACAGATAGATTTAAAAGTCATTGAGTGTGCAGTGTTGCAAATGATCATCAGTTTATGGGGCCATTAAATAGAATGTAGTGAATTTAATAATCTTGTGGTGTTTGCCAGCTCTTGTTAAATGAATCATAGAAGAATTTTACAATTATCGTTATTTACTCCAAATCAAGATTTCCTTGGAAAAAAAGGAATACTTACCAAGTGTTTAATAATTAAGGACCAGGAAGGTAATTTACATTTTCCCATTGATATTACACTGCACAAGCATGAGGTATTTTTTTAATTGAAGTATAATTGATTTACAAGTGACTCAGTTATATACATTCTTTTTCATATTTTTTTCTATTATGGTTTATCACAGGATATTGAATATAGTTCCCTATGCTATACAATAGGACCTTGTTGTTTATCCATTCTATATATAACAGTTTCTGTGTGCCAACTCAAACTCCCACTCCATCCCTTCTGCACCCCCTTGGCAACTGCAACTGTTTCATAGATAAGTTCACTTGTGTTATACTTTGGATTCCACATATATGTAATGTCATGTGGTGTTTGGTTTTCTCTTTTTGACTTACCTAACTTACTATAATAATCTCTAGTTCCAGCCATGTTGCTGCAAATGGCATTATTTCATTATTTTTTATGAGTAATATTCCATTGTGTATATGTACCGCATCTTTAGGCTTCCCAGGTGGCTCGGCAGTAAAGAATCTGCCTGCATTGCAGGAGCCGCAGGAGATGCAGGTTCAACCCAGGGTCACGAAGACATGACAACCCACTGCAATGTTCTTGCCTGGAGAATCCCATTGACAGAGGAGCCTGGAGGGCTACAGTCCATAGGGTTTCAAAGAGTCGGACTTGACTAAAGTGATTTAGCAAGCACACACCACATCTTTATCCATTCATCTGTTGATGGACATGTAGGTTGTTTCCATGGTTTGGCTATTGTGAATAGTGCTGCTATAAGCAGAGGAGTGAATGTATGTTTTTGAATTGTAGCTTTGTCTGGATGTATGTCCAGGAGTGGGACTGCTGGATCATATGGCAACTCTATTTTTAGTTTTCTGAGGAACCTTCATACTGCTTTCCATAGAGGCTGCATAACTTACATTCTTACTAACAGTACAGGAGACTTCCCTTTTCTCCATATCCTTTCCAGCATTTGTTATTCATCAGTTCAGTTCAGTTCAGTTGCTCAGTCGTGTCTGACTCTTTGCGACCCAATGAATTGCAGCACGCCAGGCCTCCCTGTTCATCACCATCTTTCGGAGTTCACTCAGACTCGCGTCCATTCAGCCATCTCATCCTCAGTCGTCCCCTTCTCCTCCTGCCCCCAATCCCTCCCAGCATCAGAGTCTTTTCCAGTGAGTCAACTCTTCGCATGAGGTGGCCAAAGTACTGGAGTTTCAGCTTCAGCATCATTCCTTCCAAAGAAATCCCAGGGTTGATCTCCTTCAGAATGGACTGGTTGGATCTCCTTGCAGTCCAAGGGACTCTCAAGAGTCTTCTCCAACACCACAGTTCAAAAGCATCAATTCTTCGGTGCTCAGCCTTCTTCACAGTCCAACTCTCACACCTATACATGACCACAGGAAAAACCATAGCCTTGACTAGATGGACCTTAGTCGGCAAAGTAATGTCTTTGCTTTTGAATATACTATCTAGGTTGGTAATAACTTTTCTTCCAAGGAGTAAGCGTCTTCTAATTTCATGGCTGCAGTCACCATCTGCAGTGATTTTGGAGCCCAAAAATATAAAGTCTGACACTGTTTCCACTGTTTCCCCATCTATTTCCCATGAAGTGATGGGGTCATAGACTTTTTAATTATGGCCATTCTGACCAATGTGAGAATGTAGTTTTGATTTGCATTTCTCTAATAATTAACAATGTTGAACACCTTTTCATGTCTCTGGTGGCCATCTATATCTTCTTTGAAGAAATGTCTGTTTTAGTTCTTCCCATTTTTTGATTGGATTGTTTGATTTTCTGTTGTTCATTTATATGAGCTATTTGTATATTTTGTAAATTAAGCCCTTGTCAGCCATATCATTTGTAAGTATTTTCTCCTAGTCTGCAGGTTGTCTTTTTGTTTTGTTATGGACAGAAAATGTTTTTCCTATGTTCTCTTCTAAAAGTCTTATGGTGTCATGTCTTATATTTAAGTCTTTGAGCCATTTTGATTTTATTCTTGTGTGTGATGTGACAATGTGTTCTTACTTCATTGAGGCTGTCAGACTTCCCCAACACCACTTGCTGAAGAGACTTTCCCATTGCCCCCTTTGTCAAAGATAAGTTAATCAGAGGTGTGGGTTTATTTCTGAGCTCTCCATTCTGTTCCATTGATCCATCTGTTTTTGTGCCAGTACCACAACTGTTTTGATTACTGTAGCTTGGTAGTATCGTGTGATGTCTGGGAGGGTAATGCCTCCTACTTTGTTCTTTTTTCTCAGAATTGCTGCAGTTCTGAATTTTATGGTTCCGTGTAAATTTTAGGATTATTTGTTCTAGTTCTGTGAAAAATGTCATGGGTCATTTGATAGGAATTGCGTTAAACTTGTAGATTGCTTTGGGTAGTATGGCTATTTTAAACAATATTTATTCTTCCAATCCAAGAGCATGGAATGTCTTTCCATTTCTTTGAATCACCTTCAGTTTCTTTTATTAATGTTTTATAGTTCTCAACATGTAAGTCTTTTATATCCTTAGTCAGCTTTATTCCTAAGCATTTCTTTTTGAGACATAATTTTACACTCCCTTTCTGATATTTCCTTGTTTGTGTAAATAAATGCAGATTTCTGTGTTGAACTTGTATCCTGCTACCTTGTTGAATTTGTTTATCAATTCTGGTAGTTTTTGTTTAGAGTCTTTAGAGTTTTCTCTATGTAGGATCATGTCATCAGTATATAATGACAGCTACCCCTTCCCTTCCAATTTGGACACCTTTATTTTTCTTATCTGATCACTTCCAATACCATGTTGAATATAAGTATTGTGAGTGAGCACTTTGCCTTGATCCAGATTTTAGTAAGATGTTCAGCTTTTCACCATTGAGTATTATATTGGCTATAGGTTTGTCATAAGTAGCTGTTATTATGTTCAGATATGTTTCCTCTATACTCACTTTCATGAGAGTTTTTATAATGAATGGATATTGAATTTTATAAAATGTTTTTTCTGAATCTATTGAGATGATCATGTAACTTTTGTCTTTTCTTTTGATGATGTGTTGTATCACATTCATTGATTTGTATACGTTGAACCATCCTTGTAAACTTGGGATGTATCAAACTGGGTTGTGGTATGTGATCTTTTTTATGTGTTGCCAGATCTGGTTTGCTAATATTTTCTTGAGAATCTATATTCAAAGATATTAGCCTATAATTTTCTTTCTTGGTGGTATGTTTTTCTGGTTTTAGTATCAGGGTGATGGTGGCTTCATTTGTCTTTGGAAGTGTTCACACCTCTTCAGTCTTTTGGAAGAGCTTGAGAAGGATCAGTACAGATTCTTCTTTGTATGCATGAGCTAAATTTTAATCTCCAATAAAAAGAAAAGCTAATTTGTGATATATCTAGATAGACATAAGATTTTATGTTGAAAATGAAATCTTTCATAGGACAAACCCATAATGATTTTACATACTTTTAACATGAGTCAACATACCGAAGATTTTAATTGTAATCAACAGTGCTATGTAAGATCTCTAAAAACATCATCCCCTTTTTGTCCAATACCTGTTCCCCTCAAAATTCAGAACTATCAAAGAAAAGGAGGGATTGGAACTAAGAAGGACTCTGTGGGGCCCTCCTGGGTATGATAGCCTTTCTGTGTTTGCCTTTTCTAAACTCTTCAGCCTCCAAGACTTTCCAAGTTCCAAATAGCAGATTCAGTTACTAATTAGGGGAGAGAGGGAAAGCAGAAACCAAGGAGGAGCAATCAAGAAACAGTAGTGCAGTAATAAGGCAGGGTCTTGGTTCTTCTTCAAGGGATATACATAACAATGTATTTCTGAGTTCTTATATAGGAATTAAGATCCCCACCCAGGTTCAGTTCCATTTAGTCCCTCAGTCATGTTCGACTCTTTGCGACCTCGTGGACTGCAGCACGCCAGGCTTCTCTACCATCACCAACTCCCCAAGCTTGCTCAAACTTACATCCATCGTGTCAGTGATGCCATCCAACCATCTCATCCTCTGTCATCCCCTTCTCCTACCTTCAGTCTTTCCCAGAATCAAGGTCTTTTTCCAATCAGTCAGTTCTTCACATCAGGTAGCCAAAGTATTGGAGTTTCAGCTTCAACATCAGTCCCTCCAATGAACACCCAGGACTGATCTCTTTTAGGATGGACTGGTTGGATCTCCTTGCAGTCCAAGGGACTCTCAAGAGTCTTCTCCAACACCACAGTTCAAAAGCATCAATTTGTCACGACTCAGCTTTCTTTATAGTCCAACTCTCACATCCATACATGACTACTGAAAAAAACCATTGGTTTGACTAGATGGACCTTTGTTGGCAAATATCTCTTCTTTTTAATATGCTTTCTAGGTTGGTCATAACTTTTCTTCCAAGGAGCAAGCATCTTTAAATTTCATGGCTGCAGTCACCATCTGCAGTGATTTTGGAGCCCCCCAAAATAAAGTCTGTCCCTGTTTCCATTGTTTCCCCATCTATTTGCTGTGAAGTGACGGAACTGGATGCCATGATCTTAGTTTCCTGAATATCGAGTTTTAAGCCAAGTTTTTCACTCTCCTCTTTCATTTTCATCAAGAGGCTCTTTAGTTCTTCTCTTTCTGCTATGAGGGTGGTATTATCTGCGTATCTGAGGTTATTGATATTTCTCCCAGCAAACTTGATTCCAGCTTGTACTTTATCCAGCCCAGCATTTTGCATGATATATTCTACATTTAAATTAAATAAACAGGGTATACAACCCTGATGTACTCCTTTCCCTATTTGGAACCAGTCTGTTGTTCCATGTCCAGTTCTAACTGTTGCTTCTTGACCTGCATACAGATTTATCAAGAAGCGGGTCGGGTAGTCTGGTATTCCCATGTCTTTATGAATTTTCTACAGTTTGTTGTGATCCACAGAGTCTAAGGCTTTGGCATCATCAATAAAGCAGAAGTAGATGTTTTTCTGGAACTCTCTTTCTTTTTCAATGATTGAACAAGATGTTGGCAATTTGATCTCTGACTCCTCTGCCTTTTCTAAATCTAGCTTGAACATCTGAAAGTTCATGGTTCATGTACTGCTGAAGCCTGGCTTGGAGAATTTTGAGCATTACTTTGCTACCGTGTGAGATGACTACAATTGTGTGGTAGTTTGAACACTCTTTGGCATTGCCTTTCTTTGGGAGTGGGTGAAAACTGACCTTTTCCAGTCTTGTGGCCACTGCTGAGTTTTCCAAATTTGCTGGCATATTGAGTACAGCACTTTCACAGCATCATCTTTCAGGATTTGAAATAGCTCAACTGGAATTCCATCTCCTCTACTAGCTTTGTTCNTGGGTGAAAACTGACCTTTTCAAGTCTTGTGGCCACTGCTGAGTTTTCCAAATTTGCTGGCATATTGAGTACAGCACTTTCACAGCATCATCTTTCAGGATTTGAAATAGCTCAACTGGAATTCCATCTCCTCTACTAGCTTTGTTCATAGTGGTACTTTCTATGGCCCACTTGACTTCGTGTTCCAGAATGTCTGGCTCTAGGTGAGTGATCATGCCATCATGGTTATCTGGGTCATGAAGATCTTTTTTGTATAGTTCTTCTGTGGATTCTTGCCACCTCTTCTTAATATCTTCTGCTTCTGTTAGATCCATACCATTTCTGTCCTTTATTGTGCCCATCTTTGCATGAAATGTTCCCTTGGTATCTCTAATTTTCTTGAAGAGATCTCTAGTCTTTCCCATCCTATCGTTTTCCTCTATTTCTTTGCACTGATCACTGAGGAAAATGTTCTTATCTTTCCATGCTATTCTTTGGAACTCTGCATTCAGATGGGTAGTATCTTTCTTCTTCTCCTTTGCCTTTCATTTCTCTTCTTTTCTCAGCTATTTGTAAGACCTCCTCAGACAACCATTCTGCCTTTTTCCATTTCTTTTTCTTGGGGATGGTCTTGATCACTGCCTCCTGTGCAGTGTCGCAAACCGTCCATAGTTCTTCAGACACTCTATCAGATCTAATCCCTTGAATACCCACCCAGGTAGAAGATGGTAACTTTAAACTGAACACAAGCACATAGCCCTGAGTCTGGTTGGAACAAAAGGACTAATGACTGAGATTCCTGTAACACCACTCTGTTACCACACCCCATCCAATCAGAGGAAAGTTCTCCAGGGAATCTTCCAGACCCAGGGAATCAAAACCAGGTCTTCTGCATTCATTGCAGGCATATTCTATACCACCTGAGCCACCAGGGAAGCCAACAGTCTGCAGACCTCCGGCTAAATTTTTCCTATAAAAACTCTTCCCCCAAAATCAGTGGAGAGTTCAGGTTTTCTGAGTACAAGCCACCCATTCTTCTTGCATGGCCCTTGCGGTAAATCTTTCTCTGCTCCAAACTGTGATGTTTCTGTTTGTTTGACCTCACTGTACATCAGGCACACGAACTTGAGTTCAACAACTAAACAGTAAGAGAGAAAAGGACTCTTCTGATGCCAGATCCCAAGATTAAAACTATTTTAAAGTTTGTAGAATTTGACTTCCACATGGCAAGCTTGGACTTCCCTGGTGGCTCAGACAGAAAAGAATCTGCCTATAGTGTGGGAGACCTGGGTTCAGCCCGTGGGTGGGGAAGATCCCCTGGAGAAGGGAATGGCAACCCACTCCAGTATTCTTGACTGAATAATCCCATGGACAGAGGAGCCTGGCAGACTATAGTCCATGGTCGCAAAGAGTCGGACATGACTGGGCAACTAACACACACTGTGCATATAAGTTAAATGAGCAGGGTGACAACTTTTAGGGTGTCTCTTTTTTCAGTCTACAAGGAATAAAATCCCACACCCTCCTTCTGTCTTCCCAACCCAGAAAGTGAGTGTCGGGGAGGAAGGCAGGGTGGAAGGGCTTGAAACCTGGTGGAAACAGTGCCCTCCTCCTTCCATGGGGGAGAGTTGTTGCTGGGAAGAGCTGGCCCCCCAGAACCTATGTTGCCCATAGCGTTGTGACTAGGTGGTGCCAAACAGCACCTCAGTTCATTCAAGTAGAGTAAGTGCCCTAGTTACAAATGAGTTCCATTCTGAGAGCATATTTGTAAGTCCAGTTTGTTCGTTAAGTCCAACAAAGTTAGCCTAGGTACCCAACTAACACAACTGGCTATATAGTACTGTACTGTAAAAGGTTTTATAATGTTTTCACACAATACATGAAAAACAAACACAAAAAAATAAAATGGTTTTAATTGTAAAATGAAATATTTCCTACATATTGGTGGGCAAAAATATGTCACATCTGTCTGTGATTCTGGCCCTCCAAATGTGAATGTGGGAAAGGGAACACAATGCCTGGGATCCAGCGGTTGCCAACACCCTGCACAGTGAATCCTGAAGAACTGGGGAATGCAAGAAGTAGCCATCTGCCTCACCTGCCACCCTTTACAGTGAACAAGGAATTAAGGATGTAAACAATCAGGAAACAGGATTTGGCCCCCAGATAGCTGAGAGGCACATGAAAGGAATAAATCCAGTGAGCCCAAAGGCTGACAGCATACACAGGAGAATGCTAAATGCCTTAACTTGACATCTGAGTTTCCTTACTTATCAGTAATCTTTGATATTTAGACTGCCTGCCCACCCCCTTGCTTTGTTGTAAACTTGTATATAACCTGACTTCCACTTTCGCCTCCTCAGAGCTATTGAGATGCTGTCTCCCAGGCTGGGGGTCCAAAACATTTCCAACAAATGAAATAACTCTTATTTACAGATTGTGACTAATATTTTTTAGTCAACATAATCTTACAATACAGTACAGTACCTTGAAAAATACAGTAGTACAGTAAAACAGCTGGCATACAGGTGCTAGCATCAAGTAAACAGACAAGAGTTACTGACTGGAGGAAGGAGAGGAGGAGATAGAGGCAAAGGGTTGTGAGCAATAGGAGATGAAAGGCAATCTTCAGTTTCACTCATGCCTGATATTGATGGCACAGATTCTGGTTCCTACTGACTTCGATTCTATCTACTCTTGAAAAAACGATCCAGTGATGTCTCGTGAGTAGCTCTCTTTCTTTTCATAGATGAGACATAACAATGGATTGTATACTGAACAGCTGCTGCACTCTTTGTGTACCATTCTACTTTCAGGTCCTGGGCCTCAAAAACTAACAGTGCCTCCTCAAACTGAGAGAATCCGCTTTCCATTTCCTGCATCATTAATCTCTTGGATTCTTCAGTGTAGGGAAAGAACAAATTAGCCAAGATGATATGGTCAGTCTCTCTCACCCCACAGCCTCTTGCTCTTGCCCCAGGTTTTGTAAATAGTGATTATGTGACAGCTGAGATCATTTATAGCACTGCTCATGTGTGGCAAGAGGTACTCGCTTGGACAGGGGCTGCTTTTGTTATATAAGCTCCACTGGAAAAGCCCTGGGGGTTGTGTGTGGAGGGCCTGTATGAGCTTCACTATGAAAGCCCTGGCTGCTGCTTCACTGGGGCTACACTGGAGCGGCATCATGATTACATTATATGAGGTTATGTTATGGCTATGTTGTGGCTGCTGCTATGGCTACTGCATCAGCAAGGAGAGAGACCACGTTATGGCTGCCATGCCAGCCAGGAGAGAATAAATGTGTCTTCGGTTCCTTCGGCTCCTCACGTCTTCTTCCAGCCTCTTAGCCTGTGCCTTGCCTACCCTGGGTTCAGCAAACAGTGTGAACAGCGAGACAACTGGCATCACGACCAGAATCAGCAATACATTCGGTTATTTCTCCCTCTTGTCTCTCTTCATGCTTTCTCTGGGCCTCCAATTCCATCAGCTCTTCATTAATAAGCTCCTCTTGCTGGACAGCAAGGAGTTCAGTGAAGTCATTCTATAGCAGATCTAACTTCAAATAAAGATACTATACTACTGTACTCTGTACACAAAAGCACAGCCACTTGTAGAAGATCCATGCGTGTGACAATGTCTGCCAGACACATGAACTAACTTATGTGACTGGACACACAAATGCACATTCACATCTTTGAACGTTTACAGCTTGTAGATTTGTATGTAGAGGACTGACTTTATGAGCAGAAGAGCTGCCTGACTCTTCCAGGGTGGGACAGTGAAGATGCAGGTGGAAGCCTGGGGCCAGTCAGGTGAACCTCAGGGAACCTTGAGGATCCAGTCGGAGAGGGCTTCTATATCTTGCTTGGAGGAGTGGTTACATGGGCGCATTTGTCAAAACTCATTAGTCAACACATTAACATTTTACTGTATGTAAATCCTACAATCCTGGAGGAGGATATGGCAACCCAGTGCTGTATTCTTGCTGGAAAATTCCCATGGACAGAGGAGCCCGGCAGGCTATAGTCATACATAACTGAGCACGAGCACACACACACACACACACACACACACACACAAATCCTACAATATATGAATAAAGCTAATTCTAAACAAAATAACCTGGGCAAATTTGCAAATTGTAAAGAGCCATAAAAATCAGTTGGAGAAGGAAATGTCAATCCACTCCAGCACTCTTGCCTGGAAAATCCCATGGACGGAGGAGCCTGATAGGCTACAGTCCGTGGGGTCGCAAAGAGTAGGACACTGTACAATGTAAATACAGAATTCTGTGGAGCTCCTCAGACATAGGGCTTATCCCAAAGCTCTGGCAGGGACTAAGGAGGAATTGGCAGCTAAGGGCTTTATCTAGGTGGGAAGTCCTAAACCCAGCTCAGAAGACAGGAATCCAGAGCTAACGATGAATAGCCAAGGAAAGGAATGTAGACATTGAACAGGAGTGGTGCTTTGCCCTCTTCCCTACTCTCGGTAAGGAGACAAGAGGCAGCAATGCAAACAGAAGTGCATAGAATGATATCAATTACTCTCAGTTATAGCAACATGAAAGAGTGCTTGCCCTGGGCGGTCCCTACTACTTCTCTGTTTAAAGTCCCTCCCTGAAATATCATGTGACATCCCTATATGTGGAATCTAAAAAGAAATGATACAAATGAACTTACTATAAAAATGAACTTACTTATTTTAGAAAGAGAGAGAGACTCACAGACAAGAGAACACACTTACAGTTGCCAGGGGGAAGGCTGGAGGGAAGGGATAGTTAGGGAGTCGGGGATAGACGTGTAACACGCTGCTCTGTTTAACATAGATAACCAATGGAGACTTACTGTATAACACATGGAACTCTGCTCAGTGTTGTGTGGCAGCCTGGATGGGAGGGGAGTTGGGGAGGGAGAGTAGATACATCATATATATGGCTGAGGCCCTTTGCTGTTCACCTCAGACTATCACAGCATTGTTAATCAGCTGTACTCCAATACAAAGGAAAATGTTTAAAAAGTAAATAAACTCCCTCCCTGTACTGTCTTCCTGTTGTCTTTCTACCTGCATCCTACAATCTGAGAGAGCTTCCTAGTATAAAAACCCAATCCTATTCTTACTTCTGTACTTACCTCTGTCATGGCCCTCTTCAGCCCTCCATCTAAAGCCTGAGTTCCACCATGTGGAACCTCCCAGAATCTAGCCCTGCTCACCCGCCAGCTGCCTTCCCAAACCTCAGGACCCTGATTCCCATTCCTGTGTGACTCTTTGCTGTTCCCCTAAAGTACTGCTTCTTCCTCACATCAAGCCTGAGTGGGGAACTTCCAGGAGGTTCTAAGAGCATGTCAGTTCTGCTGGTGCCCTTGGCAGCTGGAGTCAGCAGCCACATGAAGATGAAGATGTAAGCAAGCTGTGCGGTGGCCTGCGCAGTCATGGTGACAGTAACTGTGATCTGGGGAGGAAATGGAAAGGGAGAGGGCATCCTGAGACACAGAAGCAGCTATAACCTCAGTGAGGTCAGCATGGTCTGAAGGAAGTGGGCCAGGGCTGTGCCTTCCACATCACTCTTTCTGGTGGCCCTCTTTCTCCCTAGAGCATGGAGGGAGCTACTTTCAAACTGGAGTCATTTGCTAATGACTAGTGTTTGCTCCTTGTGAGGGAGCTACGTTGGCAGCTCTTACAATCCCATTCATCAGTCATAGTGATAACACTATCCCTTTAGTACAGGTGGGAAACTGAGGCCTGGAGAGATGATACATGTTGCCCAAGTTTCTAGGCTGGAATTTGAAGCTATGCCTCTGACTCTAGAGGCCCTGCCAGGCTCTTCTGTTCATGGGATTCTCCAGGCAAGAATACTGGAGTGGGTTGCCATGCCTTCCCCCAGGGAATCTTTCCAACCCAGGGATCAGAGCTGCATCTCCTGTGTCTCCTGCGTTGCAGGTGGATTCTTTGCCTCAGAGCCACTGGGGAACCCCACTACCAAGCCATACTGGCTCTAAACCTGGTACCTTGATCCTGCAAGCTGCATTTGAATAAACTACTTCCTCCCAAGCCATGTAATTGAGGCCTGACCCCTGCGGCAGGCTGCATAGTCCTCTAGACTCTCTTCTTGTTGATAAGCTGGATGCAGAACACTTAACCAAGACCCCACAAATCCCAGAAAATGGGAGAACCAAACTGTAGGATAGAAAGAGTCTGGCCTCTTCCTCACTCTTAGAGGGGAACTGCCCAGTCAGGAACATCTATATGGGTTTAAATAACTTAGAAATGACCTTTTCTTGTATTAAACCCCTAAATTTTTTGGTTTTGTTTTTTACTGATATCCATTTGTTACAACAGCATAGTTTTGCAGTTTGTTATTAATTGCAAAGGGAAGAAACAGTAACTTTATGTTGGAGAAACCTGGCTGATAGCACCTTAAAAAAGCAATCAAGATTAGCATCACCAGTTGACACAATGTCAACATCATGTAACTTCTGGGACTTCCTTGGGGGTACAATGGCCAAGACTCCATGCTCCCAAGTGCAGGGGGTGCTGAGTTTGATCCCTGGTCAGCAACTAGATCCCACATGCTGCAACTGAGAGTTCGTATGCCACAACTAAAGAATTCACATATCACAACGAAGACTGAAGATCGTATGTGTTGCAGCTAAGACCCAGTGCAACCAAATAAATAATGTTTTTTAACTATGTAGCTCCTGATAATGGAGAAGGCAATGGCGCCCCACTCCAGTATTCTTGCTTGGAAAATCCCATGAATGGAGGAGCCTGGTGGGCTGCAGTCCATGGGATCGCGAAGATGGACACGAGCACTGAGCAACTTCACTTTCAATTTTCACTCTCATGCATTGGAGAAGGAAATGGCAACCCACTCCAGTGTTCTTGCCTGGAGAATCCCAGGGACGGGGGAGCCTGGTAGCCTGCCATCTTTGGGGTCGCACAGAGTTGGACACAACTGAAGCGACTTACCTTAGCAGTTCCTGATAAGATGCACTGGAGTTCTATACCCATGTCCCATTTCATGCAAGGCTATGAGACATACCATTTCTGTGGGATACTTACCAAAAAACATATCTTCAATCTTATCATGAGAAAACTTCAAACAATCTCAAATTTCTAAAAAAATAACTGGTCAGTGAANTGGAGAAGGAAATGGCAACCCACTCCAGTGTTCTTGCCTGGAGAATCCCAGGGACGGGGGAGCCTGGTAGCCTGCCATCTTTGGGGTCGCACAGAGTTGGACACAACTGAAGCGACTTACCTTAGCAGTTCCTGATAAGATGCACTGGAGTTCTATACCCATGTCCCATTTCATGCAAGGCTATGAGACATACCATTTCTGTGGGATACTTACCAAAAAACATATCTTCAATCTTATCATGAGAAAACTTCAAACAATCTCAAATTTCTAAAAAAATAACTGGTCAGTGAAATAAAGACTCCAAAACTGTAACAGAGTATTGGAGACTGAGGAGACATAAACAACTAAATGCAAAGAATTGGATCCTAAATGCAAAGAAAGGACATTAGTGAAAAGTAGCAAAACTCAGATGAGGTCTACTAGTTGACAGTATTGTTTCAATGCTGATTTCCCGATTTCAGTAATTGTTTTGTGTTTTTTGTTTGTTTGGTTTGGTTTGGTTTGGTTTTTTCACTTTATTTTACTTTACAATACTGTATTGGTTTTCCCATACATCAACATGAATCTGCCACGGGTGTACACATGTTCCCAATCCTGAATCCTCCTCCCACCTCCCTCCCCATATCATCTCTCTGGGTCATCCCAGTGCACCAGCCCCAAGCATCCTGTATCCTGCATCAAACCTAGACTGGTGATTCATTTATTATATGATATTATACATGTTTCNGTCATAAGGCAGTTCTATTTGCAATTTTTTAAGGAATCTCCACACTGTTTTCCACAGTGGCTGTACTAGTTTACATTCCCACCAACAGTGTAAGAGGGTTCCCCTTTCTCCACACCCCCTCCAGCATTTATTGCTTGCAGACTTTCGGATCACGGCCATTCTGACTGGTGTGAAATGGTACCTCATTGTGGTTTTGATTTGCATTTCTCTGATGATGAGTGATGTTGAGCATCTTTTCATGTGTTTGTTAGCCGTCTGTGTGTCTTCTTTGGAGAGATGTCTATTTAGTTCTTTGGCCCATTTTTTGATTGGTTCGTTTATTTTTCTGGAATTGAGCTGCAGGAGTTGCTTGTATATTTTTGAGATTAGTTGTTTGTTGGTTGCTTCATTTGCTATTATTTTCTCCCATTCAGAAGGCTGTCTTTTCACCTTGCTTATAGTTTCCTTTGTTGTGCAGAAACTTTCAATTTTAATTAGATCCCATTTGTTTACTTTTGCTTTTATTTCCAGTATTCTGGGAGGTGGGTCATAGAGGATCCTGCTGTGATTTATGTCAGAGAGTGTTTTGCCTATGTTCTCCTCTAGGAGTTTTATAGTTTCTGGCCTTCGATTTCAGTAATTGTACTGTAGTTATCTAAGATGTGAACATAAGAGAAAGGTGGGTGAGAGGGTACTAGAACTCTGAACTGTTTTTGAAACTCTTTGAGAAATCTAAAATTACTTCAAAATTTAAATAAATAAATAAATAAGTAAGTAAATAAGAATGAATGTGGTGATGAGTTACCACCAGACAGCCCTTCTGGAGGCTTTGGTCTTAATCATCATTGGCAAGCCTGGACAATAAAGACCCACACTGGTTTATACCTTTAAAGTTTTTATTACAGAAAACCCCATTTTTCCAAGTCCAGCGCAAAGCGCTCCCCCCCACCTTTTTTTGTTTTGTTTTGTTTTGTTTTACTAAATCTGGGCTTCTGTACATATTGGACCGATTGGTTTTCTTGCTCCTTGGATATCTGCTGTGGAGTCGAGGACTCTGCCATTGATCATAGGTTCTCCTAGAGGAGGGGCTGGGACTCTGCAGCCATGTTCCATTCCGTGACACCTGGTCAGCAAGGTACTGACAGCATTACCCCCCTGCCCGGGAGGCTAGGCAAGGGAATCTGCCAGCCTTCAGCAACCCCTGTGCACCCACTTTGGGTTTCGTGGTGACAGGGCTCTAGACAATGCCACTGTGATCTCTGACTACAGCCAATACAACTGCTGGCATCAACACAGGGCATTATGGCTGGGACACGCCCTGAGTGTGAGGATGGGGAGAGTGGCATGTCAGTCCCCAGAAATGCAGGATTGCAGGCAAAAGATGCCAGCACAGCAGAAGGTTCTGCTTCTCAGAAGCAAACTGGGCAGGGATCAAGGAGGTCCTGGGAGCCCACACACAAAGGTGCAATGATTTCAAAGGCAAGGAGCTGGGAAGTGATGGTGGACAGTGGCTTGAAGGAAGCCCGGCCCAGAACATATCAGGACAGATTTGATCAGCGAGTGAACCAATGCTTTAATAATAAAGAATAATGTGGCTATCACAGGACATTGCCTGGATGGCTGTGACTGCTACTGCTACTCACTGAGCATTTAAACAGGGAAGGGGAGTGTTTGAGGGTGCAGATCTCAGAGCAGCAGCCTTAGCAGGAGGATGCTGGCTAGGGCCAAGGGTGTGAAGGAGGCTTGAGAGCCAGTGCCAGAGGTGGTGGCAGGCATAGTGGAAGTGGTTGTTGAGAAGGAGTTGTCTGCACACTTAAACTTTCGGAAAGTGACTCCTCTGAACGTCCGATTCTCAGCACCCAGGAATTCACAGGTGGAGATGCTGACATTGGAGCAACCTTTCAACACGAGCGTTGTCGTCTCTGTGAATGCAAACGAGACAGTAAGAACTTTACAGTCCCTTCACCCTCCCTCCCCAAGTGACCTGCAAGAGCTGAAACAGGTCTGTTCCTGAAACAGGAGCTTGGAGAAAGGAGCCCAGGATCAAGAACCATGACTGAAGGGTAATGGCAGAGTGACCGTGGAGGTGAGGGTCTAGATCCCCTCCCTGACCCAGTCCCAGAGGAAACTGAGGCTCCCAGAGGTGGATGTGAGTCTGAGCTCAAAGGTCAGGGCCAAAGCTGGACCTAGGACTCAAATCTTCAGCTTTTTCCTGAGTTGCTGGCAAGAAGTGAAATGCAGGAACAGGTTCAGACCCTCCATAAATCCTCTGTTCTCAATCCAAGAAGAAGTCAGCACTTCAGACTGCTCCTGGCCTCCACTCTTCTAGGCTCTGCTTTCCATCCCCGTTCCTCTCTGGACCTGAGTTCTCTCTACCTGAGTTTTCCTTGAGAAGAGGAGAAACAGTAAGAGGGGATAGGAAGAGACTACCACGTCTTTACTCCTAATCTGTGTTGTGATGTGTTGAACTCTATTTTAAGGTAAGGTCCTAGGAAAAGACCAAGGGAATTTGCAAAGGAGATGTGATTGTGATTGCAGCTACCTTTTATTGAGTACCGATTATGTACCAGTACTGCTCTGTAATAGGGTATGTGTATTATTCAGTCATTAAGTCATGTCCAACTCTTTGTGATTGCTTTGAAGGCTGCAAGCCAAATTGTCCTGAAGGGCAGGCAGTTCACAGAGGAGGAGGGGGCTGGAGGAGGTGACTGGCTATTTGTTAGAGTCAGGGCTACAATTTGAGTTCAAGGCTGACTCCATCCTTGCTCTGAGAAGGAAGGAGAAACTTCCAAATACCGGTAAAGAAAGAAATTCATTGCTGTTTTAGAGCAAATATCAGTGTTTAAGGTTGAATTAGAGTGTGTGAGGAAGACATGTTGCTTGGCACATGTCTGAAGTATTTTTTTTAAGTGACCTTGGGCAAAAACAAAAACAAAATCCTACATTTATGATGACTTTGATCTGTCTGGCTTTCAGATTAAGTCAAGGCCTGGGACTTTGCAGACAGCTTGGAATAAGGTAAGCAGAAACAGCAGGTCCTTCTTATGCCATTGCTGCCCTCAAGCAAAGCTTTAGAATTAGACATCAGAGCTGTGTAGACATCAAGACCCTTAAATGCATATTATTACCTGACATAAATCACTCTGAAAAGGCTACAAACTATACGATTTCAACCATATAAATTCTGATAAAGGCAAAACTATAGAAAGAGTAAAGAAAAATCAGAGGTTGCCAGGGGTTAGGGTTAGATAGAGCACAGAGGACTTTCAGGTCAGTGACACTACTATGCATGATAATGAAAGTAGATACATGTCATCATACATTTGTCAAAACCCATATAACATACAACACAAACAGTGAACCCTAATGGACTCTAAATGGTAGTGATGTGTCAGTATAGGCTCATGGATGATAACAGTGTGCCTTTTTTGTGGACGATGTTGATAGTAGAGAAGGCTATATATGTGTAGGGGAAAAAAATTATAGAAAAAATATATCTTCCTCTCAATTTTCCTGTGAATCTGTCTAAAACTTCTCTAAAAAATAAAGTCAATCCTTTTTTTTTTTTTTTTAAGTAAAAAGAAGTTCAGGAGAAGTATGAAGTTTGGCCCCACTAAGAAATCTGCAATGACAATTATGCATCAATTTCCGAAACCATTTAACAAAAGTTGAAATCAAATTGTACTTGGATATTGGTGCTTTTTAAACTCTTATTATTGTAAGGCATACTGTGGCAGAGACTGACTGACTGTTCATTCTAGTTTTATGCCTCTTCCTTTCCTGCTGTGTCACCACACTGGATTAAATTTCTACCTTCCAGGGCAGTCTGAGTTCCAGACAACAGAATGTGGAAGGGAGTGAGGCACTGGCTTCTAGGCATTGCCTGTAATAACCTTCCTGCCTTCCTCCACTCCCTCTCTTACCCCACCTGCTGGTGAGATGCAAAGAATACAGAAAAGAGCTGCCAAGTCCTGAGTGAGTAGGGGCTGGAGCCTCAAGATGAAAAGAATCCAGGGCCCTGGATTCTGCAATGAACTGCTCCATGAGCAAGAAATAAACTATGTTGCATTGAGCCATAGGACATGGAAGTTGCCCTTTAACAGTAATTAAGTAACACTAATAGTGTTATATTAGTAATATTAGCATTAGTAATTGGCTAATAGTAATAGTTAATAAATGTATTATTATTTAAATAATCATGCATAACATTTGTCTGAATATTTAAAGAATATTTATTAGTTTATTAGTTTGTATTATATGATGGTTCATTTGTATCTCATAACATTTACTATCAAATTAATCCTGTAGAAAAGAACAGTTGGTTGGATTTTTTTAGACAAATCATCAGTATTGTTCATTTTCAAATATCAAGTTACTTTTTTAAGTAGGAAACACTGTGTTGATTTACACCATGACCAAAGGGAATAGATCATAGCTAAAATGTAAAATAGCTTTTTTATTTCAATGTTGTTTTTGTTCTTTTTCCAATTGGTTGGTTATTAAAGCCGAATTTGAGCCTCTCTTCTAGGCAACTCTAGTTTTCAGAAGCCAACACCTCTCAGTGACAGGTAGAGAAGGGAAGTTACATATAAAAAGCAATAAAAGTCAAACCCACCCACACCTACAGAACAGCTCAACCTAGTAGAGAAATAAATGCCAGGAGTGACGTGATGCCCTTAAATGAGCCTGCTTTGATTACAAGTCATAAAGAGAATAGAATTCAAAAGATGGACAGCCCAGGAGGACTGACAGTGGACTGAGGAGGCAAGAATAGCAAGCAACTCAAGGCTACATTAACAGCCTCACTATCTCAAAAGTACCCTGACCTTATTTCCTCATCCTATCTCCACCAGGCCTTTTTTATGAATCCAGAATTTATGATCCAAGGTGTAACCTGTATTTTAAACTCAAGTCCCATAAAAAGGAATTCACATACCATTTATAAATTCTGCAATTATACTGACACATCTTTCTCCATAACATTTCCGGGTTTCATTACAGGAAGTTTCATTTTTTCCATAACACGCAGGGCACTCTATGTTTGTGGACATCTCTTGCTGTGGAGGAGCTGGGTAGAGTAAGAATCATTATCTTAGAACAGTGTTATCACAAAGATTGTGGTATTGCCTGGAGTGGAAGGGGAAATGCAGACAAAGATGCTAGCCAGAGAGACCTCTCAGGGTCTCTCTGCATGCTCCGGAATCTCTGATCCTGCCATAAAAATAGCAGGCATCCTATTCCCATGTCTCACCAAAGTTATTTGCAGCACTTTACCTCTTAGATCTGCCCTTACAGACCATCCACTCTTCAAGAACTGTGGTTGATGAGTGTGTTGGGATGAGAAGGGAAAGGTAAGATTTTGAGCTAAAACTAACATTAGCCAGCTATTCTGGATTTAGCCAACAGGTGTGTGACTATTACTAAATCTTGCTCTGAACAAATGAAGTCAAGTAATTATTTATCATTGTGACTTTGATTTTTTTTTAAATTATATGAGACCCAGCTCTGCTATTAATGAACCATGCTCTGTGACTATGGCCACATCTTCTCCTCTTCAAAACAAAGGTTTTGATCTAAGCCAGCAGTTCTCAAATGAAGGTCCAGGAACTCCTGGGGATCCCTGAGATCCTTCCAGGGAGTCCACTAGGTCAAAATTATTTTCACGATGATACTAAGATGTTCTTTGCCTCTTTGTCTTTTCCTCAGGGAAATACAATGGAATTTCCCAGTTGCAACATGACATGTGAGATTGCAACAGAATAAATGAACAAGCAAATCTGAGAACCAGCTGTATTCTATTAAACCAGAAATTAAAGTGCTTTGAAAAAACATGAAGCAATGCCATTCTTTCCACTAAATATATTTTGTTTTGGAAAATAATTATTTCTATTCTAATAACATAAAAATGTTATTAATGTTAACATGTAATGGGTTTTATTATTTTTTGGTAACTAACAGATATTTTTAAAATTTCTTTGCTGTGATAGATATAGTCCACAGAAACAGAAGCTATTCGGGGTCCCTCCGTAATTTTCAAGACTTAGCATCTGGAAAGAGGGTGTGAGGCCACAAAATTTGAAAACTACTAAATGAGCAGCCTCCCACACAGGTTGAAGAGCTGTGATTTCTGTCTTTACTAAGAAACGGAAAGCATAATGGTAGTGCTGGTTTTCTTCATTTGTTTCTCAAGTAACTGTTGTATGTCAGCTGTTAATGTTACCCAGCTATGTACTGAAGTGCCTAGACTTAAACTGTCCATCTAAGATTGACAATCACAAGTAGTGAAAGAAGGGATGGATATGGGAGGACAGAGGGAAGATGTGCCCAGCACCCACCGGTGGTATTACTGGTTTGATTGCATGCCTCTCCTAGGCAACACTGGCTTTCAAAGTGGAAAGTTTCATTTTCAGCTACGTAGACCGTGAAAGGCTCAACCATGGTCTCATTGCAGTACTCTTCAGAGCAGGCATGATCCTCATACCATGTGGGGTTTCCTGCTACACAAAGGCAAACACAGACTATCAGTCCTGGGTACAAAGCATTCAGGGAGCAACTGCTTTAGGCAAGGACAGAAAAAGTACTCTCAGCTCAATGCAATTTAGGGGACACTGAAGAGAGTTTCCTGCAAAAAGAAAAATCCTTCCCCAAAACGTAGTTTCTGGCTTCAGCGGGAGATTTTGCAGCTTAAATTGCAGGTGAAAGGCTGATGCGTGAAGTGGGTGGTTCACACTGACACCCCCAGAGCCACTGATCAGTCTTAACATCTCTAAATATAGCCAAGCAGACCTGATGGGTCTATGCACAACATATTGAACCTGAAACTAGTAAAGCTTATAGACCAAAGCTATGCAATATGGTGGTCATTTATAAAGCTCTGTGTGGTCATTTACAAATCACTTCCTCATATTTCAAGAGATCAATATCTGAATATACATATAAGACAGCATTGATATACACATCACTGAAAAAAACTTCTACTGAACAGCAGTACAGTTTACAGGAAATGCCAAGAAGAGGGGAACAAGTGAAATGACATCACAAAGAAGCAATCAAGCTAAGCCAGAATATGAGATAGCTACAGGACAAATGCCCCTATTTCTCCAACAATTCAATGAAATTGAGCAAAAAAAAAACATCTTACTAAACAAACTAGGCACGATAGACCTAACAGCAAAATGTAATTTTGTTTGGATCCAAATTCTAATGCATCAATTATATCTCAATATCTCTGAAATATATTGAACATTTTTAAGGTCACCTTAATTTTAAAATTTAAAATTATAGCTAATTTTCTTAGGTGTGATCCTTGTATGGTAGTTATGTAAAAAGTGGGGGAGAGTTCTTATCAGAGATGAATAATGAAGTGTTTATAGGGGAAATAATATGTTATCTAGATTTGCTTTAAAATACTATGGGGAGTAAATTAGGAGTTCAGGATTAAAATATGTATGTCACTATACATAAAATAAATAACCAACAAGGACCTACTGAATAGCCCAGGGAGCCATACTCAATAATTTGTAATAACCTATAATGGAAAAGAATCCATTTTCCTAAAATGGAAAAGAATTTGTGTGTGTGTATGTTTGTGAGACTCACTTTGCTGTACACCTGAAACTAACACAGTATTGTAAATCAACAATATTTCAATAAAAATTTAAAGAATAAAAATGCTATGGGAAAAAAATAGCAAAATGTTAATTGTTGACACAGGACCACAGTTCACTATACTCCTCTTCCTGCTTTTGTGTACATTTGAAATGTTCATAATAAAAGGTTAAAAATAAATCAAAATGCTCTGAGAGAGCTGTAACAATCATACCAGCAAAACACCCTGGAAGGAAGTCTGAGTGAAAGTAAGTTGAATCTGAAACAGGAAGGAACACTGAGAGGAAGGAAAAGGGAGCAGAAAATGGAAATATGAAAGCACCTAGAGAAAGCTGACTGCTTTATAATTTAGCTAAGAGCTATCCCTGCTTCTCATGTTCATTAATATGGGCCTCCAATGACGTTTCAGCCAGAGGAAGCAATTCCAAGGAGCCGCGGCGGCTTGCGTGCCCGCTTGGCTCTACCACTGCGTGTTGCTTCTCCTGGGAGGTGCCTTCATGACGGCCTCTCTCCGGGCACAGCTCAGCCTTAGCCTTCCTTTTCCTGGCCAACCCCTCCAGCACCTGCCCTGTTCCAGAAATGAGAATGATCACCCCCCTGAGGCTCACCATGATAAAAGCTGGTTGAGAAACTTGTACAGCTGATGGAGGCATTTGGGGGACACTCTGTGGCGTTTTTTCCAACACAGTCTCCTTTCAATGAATTACACTGTACGCAGCTCAGGGATTCTGGGGAGACAAAGTATTTGGCATTGTCAACATTCAGGAGACATTAATAGAGTGTGCTTTGGACAAAGCACCACACTTACCTCAGGTTAAAACAATAGCCAAGGTAGCACCCCTTCCCTCCGGGGTCCCCCAGACTTTAAGCTGTGAGATGTCTGCCATTCTCCGGTTGGAAGACCCAACCTTGACCCACAGCACGGAGTGGCATCACAGGGTGCAGTGTGCAAGAAGGGGTCTCACAGGCTTCACTGCCCACATCCTGACAAGAGGTCACTTGGGATTCCAGAGCACCAAGACTGACAAGAATCTGGTGAGCTGGAAAATGGGGTCTTCATTCCAAAAGGGAGCAGCGTGGTTTCCCTCACCTACAGCTGCAACCGTGAGCATGATGATGATGCCAGCAAAGAGGAAGCCCTTCATGGTGCTGGACATATGCCTCCTGAGGACGAGAACGGTGGCTGCAGAGCCTCAAGCCTGAAGAGAGAGGCACAAAGAGGACAGTCTGGGGATTCAGAAGATTGCTAGAGCGTGATATCCCCTAGGGTTGCAATCACACTCCAGCAAACCTAGCCCAACCTTGTGACAGAAGAAATCAACATCGTCAGCTGGAAGCACAGAGCCATGATACAGATTCAAACCTGCCTTTATACCCACAAGAATCTGAGTTTTCCCTTTGCCTACCAAGGTGTCTACACACACAGGTATGAAAGCCCAGGGCATTTCCTACAGAGCCACTATAGAAACAAAATGGGCAGGCAGATGATTGCCAGCCCCACTGAGGATGGGAGTCCAGGAAGAAAGCTGAACTATGCTCTCCCAGAGCAGTGTCCATCCTTTAGTTGGAATCTTGCCACATTCACATAATGCCCTTTAGGGGCTCTGTCTCTGCCATCACCACCCCAATAAGCAGATACCTCCTGAGCACTCACTCTGTTCTGAACATTCACGTGCACTGATTCATGTGATTCCTCCACCTCTGTAGACAGGTACTATTATTAGGATCACCTTTATTTCAAAGGGGGAAACTAAACCCCAGAGAAGTTAGGTAAGTACTCAAAGTTGAGGTCACACTCTTGAGAGGAATAAAAGCTGGATTTGGCCTGGATCCCTAATCCTCAGTCCATACTGCCTCCAACAGACATGACTCCCAAAGCCCCGGACCCAAAGGTCCCAGCACATCCCTGACTGGTCTGTCATAAACCTCTCTGAACCTGTAAGTGGTCTAATAGCTAAGGTTTAGCTGTATTTATTAAGACCTGAGAGTTGGAGGTTAGAAAATGTAAAATACTATATATAGAATGGATAAACAACCAGTTCCTACTGTATAGCACAAGGGACTATATTCAATATCTTGTGATAATCCATAATGTAAAAGAATATTTTTTAAAAAAAGAATGCCTATATGTGTAAAACTGAGTCACTTTGCTCTGCAGCAGATTAGCACAACACTGTATATCAGCTATACTTTAAATAAATAAATAAATATCCTGAATCAGAGCTCCTAAAATTTCAATTTGCCCATGTATCAAAGCAGCATGAAAGGGAACTGTCTGGCTCTGCACTGAGTCCTTCTTTATCATTAGCTCATTTATCCTGTGAACAGTAGGCAGGAGCCACTTGTGGCCACTTACATTTGGATTCATTGAAGGAATAAAAAGGAAACATATTATTTCTCAGACCGGCCATGTTCCAGTGCCCTGAGGCCACCTGTGGCTGGTGGCTGCTGTACTGGCCAGTGCAGATATGAAAGAAGTCCCAGGGCACAGTGCTGCTATAAAGATTTTTGCCTACTCCCCAGCTGAAAAACCTGCAGAAGGAGGGATAATGAAAATTGCCCAAACTCAATCAGCTTGTAAGACCAAAAGTGGGACTCCATTCGGGGTCCTTCCAGGTCCAAAATCAAGTTGTACCGCGATAACTGCCACTTATTAAAGAGCAGCAAACCTTCTACTGGGTGTTGCAACCCACCGCCTGCATCCCACTTCACCAACCACACATACGTGTTCCCCCTCCCAACATACACACATACACGCACCACACTATGATCATCTAGTTAACTTATGAGGGGTCAGTGAAAAGAAAGAGAAAACTAGTCACAGTCGGGGAAGACAGATGGCCCGTCACTTATCTAATGGCCCCAACATTTAGAGAGCCAAGGAGAGAAGGCGTGTTTGGTTTGGAGGCTGTGGCAGATGTTCCATGCATTGTCCCCTCCATCCTCCCCTGCCCAGTCACTGCTCCAGGCACGGAGCCCCAGTGCAGAGAGGTTCAGGGACTGGGCTTCCTAGGAAGGGCATCTCAAGCCTTATGGGTGTAAAGGAAGAGGAGCTAGGGCAAAAAATGAGAAAGAGGCCACAGAAGCCACATCAATTAAGTGCACAAATCACCTCAGCCCAGGTACCGACCTGGTGATTAGCCTCATTTTCAGAGGGACATAATGGAGGCCCAGAGTGGTCAGGACTCTGCCCAGGAACGCACAGCAGAGAGACAGAGACTGAAGGTGGTGGGACCAAGGGGCCAGCGAGCTGGGGGCCAGGGCAGAGGGCCCCGTGGGGAAAATGAGCGCAAGCGCATCTGTATACCCGTCTGCAAAGTCCTTCCCCCTCATTTTATCGTTGGACATTTTCAGCAGTCTGAGAGGGTCCTGTCACAATCGCTCTCATGTTACACAGAGGAGCTCGAGCTCACAGAAACTGCGAGAAGGACACAGCACCACGGACACACAGAGCAAAGTCCAGTACTTCTCGACTCCAGCCTTCCCCTCCCAGGCACTGCTGAAGCAGTGAGAACAGAGAGAACGCCCTGGACCCCAGACAGCTCTGAACGCCTTTCCCCTGCCTCAGCTGCTCCCAGGCTGGGCCCCGCTTCAAAGCTCGGCCCCACTCCTTTACCTTTTCTCTGTCTGGCCCAGAGACTGCCCTGCAGAAGGTGGATCCCAGCAGAAGGCTGGAGAAGGTGTGTGAGGGGCCTTATATAGCAGGTGGCTGCACAATCAGAAAGCACAACCGCCTACAGGGAGGGGCTTCTGGGCCAGACTGGGCCCTGCCCAACTGTAGAGCCATACACGGCTTAACCCTTGGCAGCTATGATGCTGGTCAAGTCTCTGAAGCCTCCAGGAATTGGGAAAAACTTTGGTCAGGGCCTGCCTTTGGCAAAAGATACAAAGGAGCCAGATATGTCCCTGGCATTGTCTCATGCGGGCTGCCACCCACCAGATGGATTCCATGACCAGTAGATGGATCACAAGTATCACTTTATCCTGACCTCATAAAGCAGTCACCTTGATGAGCCTATCTGCAGATGAGGAAACCAAGGTACATAAGAGAAACCTAACAGGACTTCCCTGGTGGCTCAGTGGAGAAGAATCTGCCTGCTAGTGCAGGAGACAGGTTCGATCCATGGTCTGGGAAGATCCCACATACCTCGGAGCAGCTAAGCCTGGGAACAAAACTACTGAAGCCAGTGTGCCTGGAGCCGGTGCTCTGCAAAGCCACCACAATGAGAAGCCCGGGCACCACAGCTAGAGTAGCCCCTGCTTGCTGCAACTAGAAAAAAAGTCCGCACAGTAATGAAGACCCGGCACAACCAAAAAATAAATAAATAAATGATTTTTTTTTTTTAAGAGAGAGAAAGATAACAGATTCTCCCAAGATTACACAGCTGGGAAAGGGTCAAAACTCAGAATCAAGTCACATGGGGGTTGTGCAGCTCAGGGAAGAAGCTGCCCGGCCTCCTTGGGCAAGTGTCTGAACTTCACTAATTCTTAGGGTCCTACAGCCAAGATGAGGATAAACTCACTGTACAATCTCACAGGGTAGAGGGGCCATGAAGCTCCTGCTGGCAGAATACCCTGTGCACCTCATTGAGGGGCCCCCAGCCCCCACTGCTGCTGCCCCCCACACCCTAGGCATTTCATCTGGCAGCACGCTCTGGGCAGCCTCCGTTGGTGAGCAGAGGCAGGCCAGGCTCCTCCCAGCACCTTCCCATCATTTGAGTGTGGATCCGAGCTCTCTTCCCTACTGCTGTTCCTGCCCCCTTCAGCCACTTACACTCTCACACACAGACACACCACACACACACAGGTTTCAGGTAGGCATCTCACCAACACTTCCCAGCTGGCAGTTGAATCTTAAGAGTTCTCTGCTCTTGAATATACTCCTTGTCCCTCTGCTGCCCGCTCTGTCTGGACTGTGGCTCAGGTCTCCTTCTTTCCTTAAATTTATGCATTTAATCAAAAAATGGGGCATCCCATGCCAACTCTAGGAATTTGGGAGGTATCTGGGCAAAGAGAGACTTTGCCTTCTGTACGAATATAGTCCACAGGGAGGGACATGACACAAATAAAGTAATAAATAAGCAAATTACAGAGTGGATTAGGATGTGGTGACTGCACTGGCAAAAAAAAAAAGAGTAAAGTGAGGGATCAACTGTTCTGGGGGAGGGGGCACATGATTCAATTTTAAATAGAGAGTCATTGGTCTCATGGAGAAGGAAAAATCTGAGTTATTTCTATGTGCAGATCCTCTGGCCATCTGCTGTTTTCTTCTTTCTTACCTTTCTGCCATCAGTCTGACTACAACAGCATTTTCTGAAACAAAGGTCGCTCCCTCCTTAATAGAATCCTCAGTTCAGTTCAGTTCAGTTCAGTTGCTCAGCTGTGTCTGAAGTTCACTCAAACTCACGTCCATTGAGTCAGTGATGCTATCCAGCCATCTCATCCTCTGTCATCCCCTTCTTTTCCTGTCCCCAATCCCTCCCAGCATCAGAGTCTTTTCCAATGAGTCAACTCTTTGCATGAGGTGGCCAAAGTACTGGAGTTTCAGCTTTAGCATCAGTCCTTCTAAAGAACACCCAGGACTGATTTCCTTTAGAATGGACTGGTTGGATCTCCTTGCAGTCCAAGGGACTCTCAAGAGGCTTCTCCAACACCTCAGTTCAAAAGCATCAATTCTTTGGTGCTCAGCTGTCTTCACAGTCCAACTCTCACATCCATACATGACCACTGGAAAAACGATAGCCTTGACTAGACAGACCTTTGTTGGCAAAGTAATGTCTCTGCTTTTCAACATGCTAACTAGGTTGGTCATAACTTTCCTCCCAAGGAGTGTATTTTTTAATTTATTTATTTTAATTGGAGGCTAATGGCTGCAATCACCATCTGCAGTGATTTTGGAGCCCCAAAAAATAAAGTCTGACTCTGTTTCCACTGTTTCCCCATCTATTTCCCATGAAGTGATGGGACCAGATGCCATGATCTTCGTTTTCTGAATNCTCAGAATTTTCCACAGTTTATTGTGATCCACACAGTCAAAGGCTTTGGCATAATCAATAAAGCAGAAACAGATGTTTTTCTGCAACTCTCTTGCTTTTTCCATGATCCTGCTGCTGCTAAGTTGCTTCACTCATGTCCGACTCTGTGCGACCCCATAGATGGCAGCCCACCAGGCTCCCCAGTCCCTGGGATTCTCCAGGCAAGAACACTGGAGTGGGTTGCCATTTCCTTCTCCAATGTATGAAAGTGAAAAGTGAAAGTGAAGTAGCTCAGTCATGTCTGACTCTCCACGACCCCATGGACTGCAGCCTAAGAGGCTTCCCCACCCATGGGATTTTCCAGGCAAGAGCACTGGAGTGGGTTGCTACTGCCTTTGATGATCCTACTGAGTCCTAATTCCAGCCTCGTGGCAGGGCCCAGTGGGAGAATGTGGCAGGGCCTAGTGGGAGAGGTGGGAGCAGGAGCAGCCAATGGGATGTGGGTGGGAGAGGGTCTGTGGACAGAAGAGTTGAAGAGCCCCGTATGCTGCCTTTGAGATAATAGCCCAGGGCGGGGCAGTAGCCAGAGGTCGGGGTGGGGGAGTGGGGGAGAGGCCCAGGGACAGGTTGTGCACCAGGATCAAGCTGAGGACACACAGGAAAACCAATCTGATCAACGTTAATTCTTCTTAGAAGGCACTAGACACCCAGGAGTGTCTGGGTCTGAATCTAGACTTTGCTCCTCATGTCCCCTAAATTACTTACTAACCTAGCTTGCTGGGCCCAAGTTCTCCATCCGTAAAAGAGGAACACCAGACCCTGAATAAACACCTACTGATTATTTCCTCCTGGTATTCCTTTTTTTTTTTTTTTTAATTTTTGGCTGTGTCAGGTCTTAGTTGTGGCACAGCTCTCTAGCTGTGGCCCAACATATGGGATCACAGTTCCCTGACCAGGGATCGAACCCACATCCTCTGCATTGGAAGGCAGATTCTTACCCACTGGGCCACCAGAGTAGTCCCTCCCGCTGTGATTCTTATCCTGTTCCACTGTGTTTTTGCGAGTGTCATCTAATTGTAATGCCATGAAGGCATCTGATCAAGTATGATGCAGTAGCAATCTCTGAAGTGGGCTGTGCACAACCATTCATGGCAGCCCTGGGTCTGCCCCTCCCAAGGCCCTGGGCAAGATAAGTATCATTAACCCCTTGAAAGATGAAAAGACTAAGCCAGAGAGGACTTCCCTCCAGGCCTTCAAGCACCAGGACCAACAACCTTTCCATTCCAACACAGCCTATGTGGAACTAGCCTCTGCCCATGGGGCTGAAAACATCAACCCAGCTTTCCCATCTCACTATTCCAGGGTCACGGATCTGTCATCACTGTGGGGTTATCAGGATCCAAGTGCCAGGATCGCTCCAAGGTTTTATAAGAAATCACCCCCATAAAACAAGCCCTCCTGACTAACCAAGAAATCCAGGGACCCAAGAGAAACAGGGTCTCAATACAGAGCCCAACTTTTACTCTTAAACTAAAGACAAGGGGCATACCCCAACCACACTGGTTCCATTATCCCCTTAGAACAGGACAAGGCTCTGTCCTCATGACCTCTCCATGAGACAAACTGGGACTCACTTGGATCCTGGAGAGTCATCCTGGGGCATGAGCCTGTAACCACTGTGGGAAACGGGCTTCTCCCATTTCCCTCAATTTCTCCCATTTCCCTTGATCATTAACAGAAGGAATGATCAAAGCTTGGAGGTGAGTTCTTTGAGGAGACCACTCAGTTTGGGAATAAACATGCAGGGGGGCCGGGATCGGAACAGGATGGCCAGAGCAGGAACTCCAACCAGTGTCCAAGCTGAGAACTAGGAAAAGGCTCCCCTGCTTCGTCCACTCTCTGTCTGGGTTTGCTTCAGGGGGCTTTCATTGACTGGCTTGTTCCTCCAGCCTGGAAATGTGAGAACAGGCTAAAATAATGAAATTGCTATCCCTAACTGCAGGGACCATGCAGGAGAAATGTACGAGCCCTGAGAGATAAGCCTCCCAAATGGTCCATACACTGGGTAAAATGATAATCCTCTGAGTCTTGAGTTCTCCTTTTGTCAAATGGGAAAAGCATTACCATTCACCTCTGAAGAGTTGTTCTGAGAGCCTCCAAAAACAATTCTTCCCATTATAGACACTGCTGCCAGAGTCTGCACTAGTGACACCACAGCCTAGGGGGACACATCAGGTCACACAGGGCAGGAGCTAAAGTAGGACCCAACCTCAGAGCACACTTCTGCCACCTGCCAATGGGGCTTGGACATTTAGTTACATGTTCTCTAAGTCTGTCTCCTCACCTGAGAGAAAGGGACATCCATAATATCCAACTTTTCATAATGATTAAGAGGAAACACTCTTTAGACGGAGCACACAGTGTTATAAATTTAGCTCCAAGAAATTTCGCTATGATACGTACCATCAGTTCAGTCACTGGCAGTTTTTCTGGGCTTCCTTTGTCTCATGCAATATGTCCAGGAGACCAAAAAAGTAATCATTCCAGGACATTTTCAATATGACCATTTCTAAAAAAAAAAAAAAAAAACGGCTCTAAATATATTTGAAGAATTATTGCATCTGACATTATAAAAGCAGTTTGTCTGCCTAATCTATAATGTGAACCTCCACTGGGTTGGGGACAAAGGACAAAAAACAGCAGACAGGCCTAGTTTGACACCTGCCTATGCCAGTTATCAGCTGTTTAAACTTGGTTAAGATTCTTAGTGTCTCCATTAAAACAAAGGGACATAAATTTTCTTGGAGGCTCACTCACATAGTGGCTGCTGACACACCAAGAATAGCAGCTGCCTTCCCCTCATCTTTTTTCTGAGAGCCGAACCGTAAATGTCCTCATTTACTCCGTAAATATGTGTTTGGGCATTTACTCTGTACCAAACCCTGGATAGTAGATTTACAAAGTTAATGAGACAGATGAGTTCCTTGTCATCCAAAAGAATTTAAGCTAATAACAACAACTACAAACAAACAAGGAAACATTTTTTTAAGTAAACAGACAAAGATAATTGCAAACTATCTTTGCAAAGATAATTTGTGATGGAAACAAAATGGTAACTGAGTTAGGAAAGAATAGGGTTGGGGTTTGAAGGCATCTCCAAGAGGTAAGAAGGAAACAGTCAAGGGAAGAGGGAAGTCAGATGGTTCCCAGAATAGGACAAAAAACGTGAGCAAAAGAAAAAAAAAAAAAAAAGGTTTCTTAGTCAAGAGCATGCCTTGCCAAAGGAACTGAGCAAAAAGGCACACCAGTGTATTGAAGAACCACAAGGTTATATCCACACCTTACTGAGCTCATTTCAACATTCTTTGTTGGTTCTTCAGCCAAACAGCTTAGATGAAGTGCAAAGAGCACCAGGCTTATTGACGGAAAATGAGAGTTCAAAACCTAGTTTTGTAATTCACTAACTGGGTGTTAACTTTTATCCATGAGTCATGAGTCACAATTTCCTTATATAAAATGGTAAAATCAGTAATACTTACCTAAGAGAAAATGAATAGTGACTACCTTCATCCATGACATAGAATGGGAGATAGTTAATTCATCACTGGTTTTATCATTCCTAACGAACATGGTAGGTGATATCCCTTACAGATCATGCCAAGGTTACTGTGTCCATTTGGAGCAAAATCAAGCTGATAGGGAGACTGTTGTTGTTTTTCTTCTTCTTCTTCTTTTTCTTCTTGAGTCACTAATTTGTATCTGACTCTTTGCAACCCCATGGACTGCAGTACACCAGGCTTCCCTGTCCATTTTCTCCTGGAGTTTGCTCAAATTCATGTCCATGGGACTGAACTACATTGCCTTGAAAAGAATATTAAGACTCAGTTTTCCTTTCTAGGCAATGAGTTAGGTAACCTGCAAGTGTTCTCATTGTTGAGGAGTCTGAACTGGCCCCAGGTAACTCCCTCTTCTAGGCCATAGCTTCTAGCCCATTCTTCCCCACCTCAGAACCAGCAACTCCAGGCAGAGGACAGCTTCCATTAGCAGCTGGCCAGGGACAGAGCCAAAGCATTGGTGAGATTCCACAAGGGAGCAAGGATTGGGATTCTGTGTCCCTTGGGATGCAGTGGAGTTGAGTTTCCCTGGGAAGAAGGGAGAACAGAGACAATACTTGAAGGGTCATAGGAAACGGAGGGAGGAAAATTGAGGACGAGTGAAAAGAGACCCAGATGAAAGAAGAATCATCCAGGACTATCCTTTCCACCTTCTGCCGCCTCTGTGAGACCCAAGACAGAAGTGACTCAGGCTCCTTCTAGATATATCGGTCTATTACATTCACCAACCTGTTACTGAATGTACCTCCGCCAGCAGGAAACACTGCCTGCCCTCCTTCCGAGAAGTATTGATATCCACTTTCTCATTACTCTGATAAGAGATGGCAATGTTATTTTTCTTTGTTACTTTTCAACATAAGATCTAGGAAACCTATAGCAGCTCCAAATATTGCTTGGGAACCCATGCAGCAGACACTTCATTCTTTTATCCAGTTTGTCCTAAACCCAGAAGCTAGAATGGTGAAGAGCTAAGAAAGACTGGCAGGACTAAAGGAATTAAAAACAAGTACATGGGCAGCTGAAGATAAACAACACACAAGACTATTGCATCTTGCTTCCAAGCCTCTGTCTATTTGCTTACCGGTACAGGGACAAACTTTCGAAGCCTCTGTGACTCACGCAAATGACATACTCCTTTAGGGAATATCATGCTGTTTCAGAAAAAAGAAATGAGTTATTAAAAGATGAAACAGTAAAAGGCCTATATTGATGTTCGTGGCAATAAGGAAGTATGGAATACAGGGCTGGTTTCTATTTTTGGTTTTCATAGGCTGTGTGATTTTGGTCAAAGTCCTTCCCCTGTTTGTATCCTAGGAAAGACAATGGAATACAAATGGGGGAAGTCCAGAATTCAGTCTAGTTTCAAGAGTATATTTTTGTTTCTTGAAATGGGGATTTAGATAAGAGATTTGTGGACATATAATTCAAGGCTGTTTTTAAAATTTCTAGTTGCTTTCTCCCAACCACCAAAACAGTTTTTGAAAAATACTTTTTGACTCAAAATTAAAGATAGCTATCTTTTCCATTACAGACCAGCCTGAGGTTTGCTTGCCCTTTTTTGAGCACCAAGGGGAAATATTCATAACAGTGAAATCAGCCTATGATGCATTACATGATACAAAATAAATTTAATATGTCTATGAAAATGCTTTGCAGCCTAAACTGTAGTGCTTACACATAAGCACTGTCAATATTACTAAACTGCTGCCAAAGAGGAACTTGTCAACACCATTTTGGCTCAAGTCACAGTGATTCAACAGAAAGAATGACAGCCCTGATTCAGGCAACTGATTCAAGCATTTACACAAAACTGGGGATGAAGTGCTATATAAATCATTAAGATTTTATGGAAGAAAGCACATACACTCCCCTCCCATGGACTGTTGAGACTCCAGCATTTCTAAATAAAACGCCGTATAACATTCATTTGAACACTACTTGGAATTCTGCCAGAGCAGATGATTAATTTGAATTGAGGCCCTTTCAGCTTCTTTATCATCGGCAAAAACATCAAAAGGGGAAAGGGAAGTCGCTCAGTCATGTCCGACTCTTCGTGATCCCATGGACTGCAGCCCACCAAGCTCCTCCATCCACAGGATCCGACAGGCAAGAGCACTGGAGTGGGGTGCCATTGCCTTCTCCAGAAACATCAAAGAAGGCATCCAAAGCCTCTCCTGCTGCCACAGGTGGTGGGATCTTTGGTGGCAGCCTCAAGCAGCAAGTACCCAATGGTCTGAAGAAAACAAAATACATCATTATCATCCGATATTCCAAGTCAGCCTCCAGAAAATAAGCAGTGACTCTAAATGTGGCCAACAATTCATGCACATTATTTTATATAAAACTGTTAGGTAAATTTTTTAATTTTTAAAAGACAACACATATTGTGAAAATATCAAATATAATGAAGATAATTTTTAAATGTTAGGGTTTAAATTCCTAAATAAAATAAAGATCCATTAAATGATATATGAAAGATTGATCTCGGAAGTAATCAAAATTTCCCCTCTAACTCTCTCAAGAATAATTTTTGTCTGTTGTTTCTTTTTTGTTTTACTTTCACCTCTCTTACAGTAATCAGAGTCTGATCCAGCCTGGAGCAATTCTTATCCTCATGGGAATGGAGGGAGAATGGATGAGTATGGTCAGTAAAGGACCAGAAACAACCAGGAATAATAGGGAGAAATGGCATTTTAACAAAGTTGTCAGTCCCTCACTAGGAGGCCCACTTTGGTGGGAGACACTTGTAATCCACACAATTTTTTTTTTTCCTCTCTCTCTCTTTTAACTTGATTGTGTCAGGTCTTAGTTGCAACATCCAGGATTGTTTGTTGCAGCACACAGATTCTAGTTGTGGTGTGCAGGCTCAGTAGTTGCAGCATGAGGGCTCCAGAGTGAGACCAAAGTGTTTGTCATGTGTGGGCTTAGTTGCTCCATGGTATGTGGGATCTTAGTTCCCTGACCAGGGTTGAATCCACATCTCTTGCATTGCAAGGTGGATTCTTTTTTGGTTTCTCTATCTTCCTTTTATTTTTTTTAATTAATTCATTATTTCAATTGGAGGATAATTACTTTACAATATTGTGATGATTTTTGCCATACATCAACTTAAATCAGCCATAGGTATCCATGCGCCCCCCTATCCTGTGCCCCCCTCCCACCTCCCTCCCTACCCCATCCGTCTNCTTTTTTGGTTTCTCTATCTTCCTTTTATTTTTTTTAATTAATTCATTATTTCAATTGGAGGATAATTACTTTACAATATTGTGATGATTTTTGCCATACATCAACTTAAATCAGCCATAGGTATCCATGCGCCCCCCTATCCTGTGCCCCCCTCCCACCTCCCTCCCTACCCCATCCGTCTAGGTTGTCCCAGAGCACCAGCTTTGGGTGCCCTGCTTCATGAATCAAATTCTCACTGATCATCTATTTACATGTGGTAATGTATATGTGTCAATGTTATTCTCTCAAATCATTCCACCCTCACCTTTTCCCACTGAGTCCAAAAGTCTGTTATTTACATCTGTGTCTCCTTTATTGCCCTGCATGTAGGACTGTCAGTACCATCTTGCTAAATTCCATGTATATAGGTTAATATACTGAATTGGAGTTTCCCATTCTGACTTACTTCACTCTCTATAATAGGCTCCAGGTCCACCCACCTCATTAGGACTGACTCAAATCCATTCCTTTTTATAGCTTAGTAATAATATTCCATTGCATATATGTATACAATTTCCTTATCCATTTATCTGTGGCTGGACATCTAGGTTGCTTCCATGTCCCAGCTATTATAAATAGTGCTGCAGTGAACACTGGGGTACATTTGTCTCTTTCAATTCTGGTTTCCTCTGGATATATGCCCAGCAGTGGTTAAAAATGTTTTTTCCAGGATGTCAAAATGCATATAAATGTTATCTGTAGCAAAAGAAAAAAAGCTTTTAAATTACATGAAAAATACTCTGATAATTTAAAAATTTTAAACACAATTCAAAAAATATATGAAGCAAAAACTGACAAAATAAAGAGAGAAATAATGATTTAATAATAATAACCCAAAATTCCATTACCCCACTTTCAATAATGGATAGAAAAACTAGACAGAAGGTCAATAAGGAAGCAGAAGACTTAACAATGCTGGAAATCAACTAGACATCTATAGAACACTCCACCCCATGACAACAGAATATACATTTTGCTTAAGTGCATGTAGAACATTCTCCAAGATAGAGCATGTGCCAGGCCACATAACAAACCTCAATATATTTTAAATGCTAGAAATAATATAGGATGTGTTCTCCAACAACAATGAATGAATTCAAAAATCAATAGCAAAGAAATTTGGAATACTCATAAATATGTGAAATTTAAATAATATACTTCTAAATAGCTGTGGATTTTCTCATATGTCAATTTAGCTAGCCATGATACCAGAATTTCACTAAATATTATTCTAGATATTTCTGTGAAAGTATATTTTAGATGAAGTTAACATTTAAATCATCAGAATTTGAGTAAAGCAGATTACCCTCCACAGTGTGGATTTTAATTGAGTTAATTGAGGGGCTTAACAGAAAAAGACTGATCCCCTGAGGAAGAGATAACTCTACCAACAGCCTTTGGACTTGAGCTTCTAGCATCAAATCTTCCCTGGTCTCTAGACTGCTGGATTACATACCAACCTCCACAATTATGTAACCCTCTCACAGAAAGAGAGATAGACTACTATGAACAGTTGTATAAAAACAAATTTGTTGAACAAGATAAAATGTGTATGTTCCTAGAAACACAAAAACTATCAACATTAATGCAAGAAGATATAGAAAATATGAATAGACCTACAACATGTAATGAGATTGAGTCCAAAAAGTAAAATCAAAGAAAAACCCACTCCCATGTCTTAGGATTGTTCTGTTGCCTGTTTAATAAAAGATCTGTCTGCTTGATCTATAACTAGTCTCTTATTTCAAGTCCTTGCTACAGTGAGACAAGAGCCAAGAAATCCTGACTTCTTGAGCTGTAATTAATCCAACATTCCAAATCTTTGTTACAATGATATAAGAAGAGAGGAAAAACAAACTGACCTGACAGTATGACTAGGAAAAGATGGCTTCACTGGAGAATTTCAGCATGTTTAAGGAAGAATTAATATCAGGGGCCGAAGACTCATTCTATGGGGCCCCTGCCAAAGACCACTGCTGACATCAGCTCAGAGAAGGCAGCAGTGTTGATGAAGCCTTCCACAATGAGAAAAGTAAGATGTTAGTGACACTGTGTTTGACAGTAGACAAACTGGTAGGAATGTGGAAACTTAAAAAGTCACATCTTTTCCATCTTTTTTTTTAATATAAATTTATTTATTTTAATTGGAGGCTAATTACTCTACGATATTGTATTGGTTTTGCCATACATTGACATGAATCCACCATGGGTGTACATGTGTTCCCCATCCTGAANATATGGAATTTAGAAAAATGGTAACGATGACCCTATATGTGAGATAGCAAAAGAGACACAGATGTAAGAACAGACTTTTGGACTCTGTGGGAGAAGGCGAGGGTGGGATGATTTGAGAGAATAGCATTGAATCATGTATATTATCATATGTGAAATAGATCACCAGTCCGGGTTCAATGCAAGAGACAGGGTACTCAGGGCTGGTGCACTGGGATGACCCTGAGGGATGGGATGGGGAGGGAGGTAGGAGGGGGGTTCAGAATGGGGAACACATGTACACCCATGGCTGATTCATGTCAATGTATTGCAAAAACCACTACAATATTGTAAAGTAATTAGCCTCCAATTGAAATAAATAAAAATTTTTAAAAGATATAGGCAGGTTGAGATTTGACACAGAGGAGAAGATGTGATATGGAGGCAGAGACCAGAGGGATGCAGCCGCAAGCTAAGGGATGCCAGCAGCCAAGAGAATCTGAAAGAAGTAAGAGATTGGGTCTCCCCCAGAGCCTCTGGATGGTGTATGACTCTGCCAACACTTTGATTTCAGCTCACTGAAACTTATTTCAAAAACTATGTTGTTCTGAGCCACAAGTGTATGGTGATTTGTTATAGCAGCCAAAGAAAGCTGATACAGGAAGTGTTCATCGGAGATGGGTTTTTGTTTCTTCTGCTAAATGCAGACTTACAATGGTTTGACTCATGATTTTCTGACACTACAATGGTGCAAAGGCAATATGCATTCAGTAGAAACCATACTTCGAATTTTTATCTTTTCCTGAACTAACAATATGTTGTTCTAGACGTTCTTGTGCTGCTGGGCAGTACAGCAAGCCACAGCTCCTACTCAGCCATGCAGTCATGAAGGTAAACAACCAATACACTTAGAATCATTCTGTACCCATACAACCATTCTGTTTTTCACTTTCAGTACTATATTTAATAAGTTACACGAGACATTCAACATTTTATTATAAAATAGGTCTTGTGTTATTTGATTTTACCTAACTTTAGGCTAATAGAAGTGTTCTGAGAACTTTCGAGGTAGATTAGACTAAGCTATGTTTGGTAGGTCAGTGTAGAAAATGCATGTTCCCTATGGCTATTTCTCTAATTATACTTTGCAAATAAGATCATCTATACCATTTTTCTAGGTTCCACATACATGCATTTGTTTTCTCTTTCTGAATTACTTCACAAATGGATAAGGGAGGTGGAAGGAATTGGGAGATTGGGATTGATACATATATACTTACTGATACTATGTATAAAATAGATAACTAATGAGAACATATTGAACAGCACAGGGAACTCTACTTAATGCTCTGTGGTGATCTGAATGAAAAGTAAATCCAAAAGAGACAGGATAAATGTATATGTATGGCTAATTCATTCTGCTATACAGCAGAAACTAACACACATATAAAGCTACTGCTGCTGCTGCTGCTAAGTCGCTTCAATCGTGTCCGACTCTGTGTGACCTCATAGACAGCAGCCCCCCAGGCTCCCCTGTCCCTGGGATTCTCCAGGTAAGAACACTGGAGTGGGTTGCCATTTCCTTCTCCAATGCAGGAAAGTGAAAAATGAAAGTGAAGTCGCTCAGTCGTGTCCATCTCTTAGCAACCCCATGGACTGTAGCTTACCAGGCTCCTCCGCCCATGGGATTTTCCATGCAACAGTACTGGACTGGGTTGCCATTGCCTTCTCTAATAAAGCTACTATACTCCAATAAAAATTAATTTTAGAAGTTAAATTTAATTTTTTAAATGCATGTTCTGCTTACAACATTTTCAGCTTATAGTGAGTTTCTTGACATGTACCCCATTGAAAGCTGAGGAAAATCTGAGTGTGTATTTTTTCTGTGAGTAGGAGAGGGAAAGATTAGGATCTAACTCAAAATGTACCAAATATAAGCAAATAAAACAAGATGAACCAAGAAGAGGAGTTTCAAGAGTGTGTCCCACAGGGAGGAGGGAGCCAAGTTCCTAAAGGAAACCTCATCACCTAGACTCAATGCCCTGACAAAGATTCTCTCCCTGATCAAACTCTAGCCAGACTCCTCTTCTCCACTGGACTTCACCCCATCCTATAAAGACTTGCACAAAATACCAACATAGTTTCTAACAGCTCAGGATCGCATTCATAGTATAGCCCAAACTTAAAATACCTGCCTGAGAAAGCTCAAGGCTGCCAAAAGAATTGACTGTTCCAGCCAGCACTGAAGACAGGGTCCCTGTGTCCCAACCTGTGTAGAAGCGTAGGAGCCTAACTTCTATAAGCACCAGTTAGCAAACCCAGACAGGCTTCACATGGACCAACCCTGTCTTCACTAGTTTTGTAATTTTTCACTTCCCTGTTTCTGCTCAAACCCCCAGACCCCTCAATTCTCCCCTCATAGTCCCTCATTCTCTCTTCAAAACATCCCGTCACGTCTCTAGAAATCAAAGTTGAACTCAATTCTTGCTGGACTCTTTCCCTACTGCAATCGTATATTACTGATTAAAATCTATCCTTATCACTTTAGCTAGTGTCCAGCTTTCTCTACCTCTGACGCCCCCACCTGGAAACTGGATCCTCCAGGGCCCACTGATTATAACTGTTAGGTAGTTAGAATAGAAAAAGTAGCCTAAGATAGCAGAACCACGTGGAGAGCAAACAAACCAACAAAAGCCCCTGCAGGAGGAGGTCAGCAGAGTGAGAACTTAGGCAAGAAAACACGTCCACTGCCTCAGCTGGCCTTGAGTGTATGCCCATTTTGGTGGTGGACACAAGCCCTATTTTACATAGAACTGAACCAATCAAGCTTCAAGAGGAAGTGATTAAAAGTACAAAAAGAGAAGCCAGCGGTGGATAGGGCACTCTTTCAAGGGTCAACCCACACTCAAGCCTCAAGAGTGCACTGCCTACTGCCTCCTGCCTGTTTAAGTTGTAACTGAGATGTAACAGAGCTGAAACTAGTCTATTATTAAGAATACTGCCTGCCGCCTGCTTAATAAAACTCTGCCTGTTTGAGCTATAAGTGGTCCATCACTCCAAATCTTTGCTACAATGAGACAAGAACAAAGTGAGAGAAATAAACCAACCTGACATAACAAAATCTGAGGGGGGTTCCAGGGTGTTTAACTCTGCCAGCAGGTCGAGTCTCCATATCATACTGATCAGACTCTTAGATGCACAGTGCTGGCCAAGTCAACACCAAAAGAACACAACTGTAGAAAAACTACATTATAAAAACAAAACAAGATAAAAGAAAAAAATACGTATGAGAACAGTGTGGACTTTAAAGTCTTACTGATGTGTTTAAATGGAAATCACCTAAGGAAAGGTAGTTTTGAACCACCTGGAGCTACATAATATGTGTCAGGACCCAGTGAGAGCTACTTGCTCAGTTACTCAGGCCCAGGACTGTAGCTGGCAGGGTGTCATTTCTGCTTTAAAGTTCTGGTAAGATTACAGCATGACAGGGAGGAGTGAGAATAGCAACATTTCTGAGACCTGAAGGAAGCAAACCTAAGAAAGGAAAGGAAAACAAAAGAAGGTAAATGATCATCAAGCAATTCCTGGCATTTGAGCAGTTAGAAGCACTGCTTCTGGAGTCCCCATGCTTGCGGCCTCTGTAATCCTATAAAGCTGTGGGTGTCTTCTCAGTTCCCACTTTTTGCCTTTACATACTATTGGCAAGTGATATGCCGAAGAACTGATGTTTCAGAATTGTGGTGCTGGAAAAGACTCCTGAGATTCCCTTGGATAGCAAGGAGATCAAACCAGTCAATCCTAAAGAAAACAAATATCCATTGGAAGGACTGATGCTGAAGCTGAAGTTCCAATATTTTGGCCACCTGATGCAAAGAACTGACTTGTTGGGAAAGTCCCTGATGCTGGGGAAGATTGAGCACAGGAGGAGAAGGAGGCAGCAGAGGATGAGACAATTAGACAGCATCAACGACTCAATGGGTATGAATCTGAGCAAACTCTGGGAGATAGTGGACACAGAGGATCCTGGCATGCTATAGTCCATGGGGTTGCAAAGAGTGGGATGCAACTTAGGGACTGAACAACAATAAGCTTCTCCATGCACTTAAACCGCGGTCCTCAACATTTTTGGCACCAGGGGCCAGTTTCATGGAAGACGGTTTTTCCATGGCCAGGTTGGGGGGATGGTTTGGGGATGATTCTCATAAGGAGTATGAAACCTAGATCCCTCGTATGCACAGTTCACAGTAGGGTTCATGCTCCCATGAGAATATAATGCTGGAGCTAATCTGACAGGAGGAAAACCTCAGATGGTAATGTGAGTGATGGGAAGTGGCCATAAATACAGATGAAGCTTTGCTCTCTTACCTCTTGCTCTGCAGCCCGGTCCCTAACAAGCAAGGACCAGTACTGGTCTATGGCCCGGGGTTTGGGGAGACCCCTGCACTGAGAAGAATTTAAATGTTCTATAAGAAGCTGACATGTCAGGCTGTGACTAATTCAACACACAGAGGTGTTTTGCTAATTTTACAATTAATGTTTATGCATTTGGGTAAATGCAATATGCTAAACTCGAGTACAGATATTTAGATGATTGCTGATTCTTTGCTATGTTTAAAAAATGTCTAATCGATAGCGTAAGATTAGTGACATGGGTTGTTGCTCTTGTTCAGTCACTAAGTTGTGTCCAACTCTTTGTGACTCCATGGACTGCAGCATGGCAGGCTTCCCTGTCCNATTCTTTGCTATGTTTAAAAAATGTCTAATCGATAGCGTAAGATTAGTGACATGGGTTGTTGCTCTTGTTCAGTCACTAAGTTGTGTCCAACTCTTTGTGACTCCATGGACTGCAGCATGGCAGGCTTCCCTGTCCTTCACTATCTCCCTGAGTTTGCTCAAACTTGTGTAAATTGAGTTGGTGATGTCACTTAACCATCTCATCCTCTGTCTTCTCTTTCTCCTACTACCCTCTGTCTTCTCCAGGATCAGGGACTTTTCCAATGAGTCAGTTCTTCGCATCAAGTGGCCAAAGTATTGGAGCTTCAGCATCTGTCCTTCCAATGAATATTCAGGGTTGACTTTCTCTAGGATTGACTGGTTTGATCTCCTTGCTGTCCAAGGGATTCTCAAGTCTTCTCCAGCACCACAATTCAAAGGCATCAATTCTTTGGCACTCAGCCTTCTTATGGTCTAATTCTCAAATCCATACATGACTACTGGAAAAAACATAGCTTTGACTTCTATGGACTTTTGTCAGCAAAATGATGTCTCTGCTTTTTAATATGCTGTCTAGATGTGTCACAGCTTTCCTTACAAGGAGTAAGCATCTTTTAATTGCATGGCTGCAGTCACCATCTGCAGTGATTTTGGAGCCCAAGAAAAGAAAATCACTGTTTCCACTTTTTCCCCATCTATTTGCCATGAAGTGATGGGTTNTGTCTAGATGTGTCACAGCTTTCCTTACAAGGAGTAAGCATCTTTTAATTGCATGGCTGCAGTCACCATCTGCAGTGATTTTGGAGCCCAAGAAAAGAAAATCACTGTTTCCACTTTTTCCCCATCTATTTGCCATGAAGTGATGGGTTTGGATGCCATGATCTTAGTTTTTTGAATGTTGAGTTTTAAGCCAGCTTTTTCACTCTCCTCTTTCACCCTCATCAAGAGGGTTCTTTAGTTTCTCTTTACTTTCTGCCATTAGAGTGGTATCATCTGCATATTTGAGGTTATTGGTGTTTCTCCTGGCAATTTTGATTCCACCTTGTGATTCATCCAGTCCAGCATTTCACATGATGCAGGTCTGCATATAAGTTAAATAAGCAAGGTGACAATATACAACTTTGAGGTACTCCTTTCCCAGTGATTTGGGTATTAAATGGCAAGTGCAGGGCCTCAGGCAGTAACGAATTCTCTCTGCTGATGAATTCCAGGAGGTGTGAGGTGTAATGTACAATTTTACTTGTTCCTTCTTGGGAAGGTAGAGACTGGGATGTGGAAGGGAATTTCCAGAGTGCTGAGGGGAAAGGAAGAAGGAAAGGTTTAACTGTGTTCAGCCCCATACCCAAGCAATGGCCAATGTGACTGGGTGGAAGAGAGAGTCCATAACCAGGACTGATCCTTCCCTGGGGTGGGGTAGATAGGAGGGTGGAACACTGGTTTTGTTTTTGTTTTTGTTTCTCCCTAGGCAGATCAGGTGTGGAGAGGTTCACACTTGATCTGCCTAGATCTGCCTGTCCCAGATACTGCCTCTCCCCCTCCCCGCTAACACTAATGTCCAATCAGCAACTGAGAAAGATGTACTCTTCCCAGAGCTCCATCTGAGTTTGAAAAGCAAGGCAGCAGAGTGAGAGTAGCAAATCCAAGGCATCATATCTCATCTTATCTATATACACCAGCTTGGGCCTCTGGAGCCCCCCTGCAATTGTGAAAGGGCAGAAATAGGACTCAGCAACAAGGTTCTGACTCCAAACTACCCCCTAGACCACAGCTACCCCTATCACCCCTCCCACCTCTGCACACTTCTGGCAGACCCAGCTTCAATCCCCAGAACATTGTACAACAGTCCCAATACATGCTTTATCCATCCTTGGCATAGATCTCAGGCCACTCTCAAGATCTCAGGAAGCACACCAGCCCCTCCAGCCCCTCCCACCACCATTTCTATGTAGGTGGCATCTGCCTACAGTAAAGTCCAAGGGCTGGAAAGGGGCAGTTTAATCATTAATAGCAATTCCCTGTACATTTATGATGGGGTTACTGTGAAAATCGTAGGCCCCAGAATACAAAGACCATCTCCGGAGGATTCCTGGCAACCTCCCTGCAATCAGGTTATGGAGCCCAGGTTGAAACACAGCTTCCTCAGTGGCAGTGGTGAGAAGTGTGGGGAGTGCCAATCCTTTCAACTATTCTTTGAGATAAGGTTGCTGTCAGCTAGGTTTGATATCTATAAGCTGGAAAAAAAGTTAACATCACACACACATATTCAGCCCAGAGAACTAAGCCGTCCCTTGGGCATTCCCTCTCAAACCTGGTGTTTTCCACAGGTTTCCTATGAGCTTCAAGTGGTGTTCAAAGCAAACTTTAATGAATAACAACTGAAGAAAACCCCCACCCAGCCACTCATTGACAAGACTCAAAGTCATCCGTTCCTTAGGCCCAGAGCTCTCGCTCTCCTCTCAAGCAGGATACTGATTGTTGGTAAATATTACCAATTTTTAATTTCTTTGATTTTGTATGTAATCTTGAATCCTGCAACCGTGATATACTTGATAATTTGTTGCTGCTGTTGTTCAGTCAATAAGTCATGTCCAACTTTTTGCAGCCCTATGTACTGCAGCATACCAGGCTTCCCTGTCTTTCACTATCTGTCTGAGTTTGCTCAAATTCATTTCTATTGTGTCAGTGATGCTATCTAACCATCTCATCCTCTGTTTCCCCCTTCTCCTCTTGCTCTCAATCTCTCCCAGCATCGGGGTCTTTTCCAATGAGTCGGCTCTTTGCATTAGGTGGGCAAAGTATTGTAGCTTTGGCATTAGTCCTTCCAATGTATATTCAGGATTGATTTCCTTTAGGATTGACTGGTTTGATCTCCTTGCTATCCAAAGGACTCTCAAGAATCTTCTCCAGCACCACAATTCCAAAGCATCAATTCTTTGGCCCTCAGCCTTCTTATGGTCCAATTCTCATATCCGTATATGACTACTGGAAAAACCATAGCTTTGACCAAATGGACCTTTGTTGGCAAAGTGATATCTCTGCTTTTAATATACTGTCTAGGTTTGCTGTAGCTTTTCTTCCAAGGAGCAAGTATCTTTTAATTTAATGGTTGTTGTCACCATCTGCAATGATTTTGGAAATGAAGAAAAGAAAATCTGTCACTGTTTCCACTTTTTCCTCTTCTACTTTCCATGAAGTAATGGGACATTCAAAAAGCTAAGATCATGGCATCCGGTCCCATCCAGCTAAGTTTACCACTCGAGCTAAGCTCAACCCTGACAATATTTGGCTTCTCAAACCTGTTTATTCTCCTGTTCCCTCTCCCACTGTAGGCAGTGGTACCATAATCCAGCCAGTCAGCCAGACCAGAAACCAGAGATTTGTCTTAAATTATTCCATCTCCTGCTAATCTTTCTGGCTTCTTAACTGGGGCATACAAAGTCCCAAGCTAGCTTCCCAGCCCACGGTTTTCATTTTTGTTGAAGTTTATCTTTTTTATGAGGGAAGAAGATCAAAGAGCTCTCTGGAACCAAAGGGGGTTAGCACATACGTGTTCTTTCCTTGGCTTTCATAACCAATCTGTGGTGGTCTCTCTACTCTCCACCTGACTCCCTCCACCTCCTCCTTGGCCTCACAATTCTGAATGAGCTCAGGCTTAGTTGAATAATGACAGTCTCCATGCTGGCCAGTTACTCAAATCAGCGCCACTGGAGAGAGGGTGCCCATGCACCTGCCACGGCTTTCAGTCTGGAAGACTAAGGTGAGACCAGCAATGTTCACAGTGAGCACCTCTTACAGTCTAACAGAGGAAAGCAAGTCCATGCACCATCCATAAGAGAAGGCTCCACCAGAAGTGGTATCATCATAGAGTCAGACAACCTGTCTCAAGGGCCTCCAGCTCATCCTTCCCGTAGCCAACACCCAAATATGGTCCTTCCTATTTGCTGCACCTACATGGGCACCCATCCATGGAAGCTCTCTAACTTCTCTCTTCCCACCAAAACTGTTCTTGGGAGCAACTTGAGATCTGCATTCACACCGCTCTACCATCATGGCATCTCCCCTGCCAGGTAAGCATGCATTCACACCACTCTGAATCAGAGCCACTGAGTACCTCCCAGCCCCAGGGACTTGCACAAGTGAGGCTTCACCTATCACTGTGGACTTCCACCATGGAAGTTTCTAGGAGAGAGGAGCTTCTCTCTCCTGCCTTCAACAGAGACTGTTCCAGGTCAGCATACAGCAGTACTCAATGAGGTGAATACAGCTGGGACCTAGCAGGTGGCCCGGGCCCTGAGAAGCAGAGGTGCGGGCTTGGTCTTGGCCCTTCTCCCTGATCACAGCCTGAGACACACTGCTCACCTGGCCAGGTGGCAGCACCCAGCGGCCCTGTGCAGGGGACGGCACACCCTTATGCAGAACAGAGACACCGCATGCCCGGCACAGTCCTTTGTAAACTGTGGAGAACCAGAGCCACGAATGGTCTAGCATATGCCCTGTGATGATAACGATAACGCTATTGTCAAGCCTATGGGAAAACTTCCTGAAATGATAAACCCACAGACGTCACAGTGTTCACATTACTCGAGCCCTGCAAGGAGCCCATCGCTAATATCACTAGTGCTGTCTCCTTTGAGTCTCAAAACGGCAATGTCCATGCTTCATAGGGGCAGGAGAGTGTGACAAATCTCATCTCTTAACAAAGAAAGCATCATGGTCATACTACTGCACACAGAACAGAAAGGACAATCCAGCCTATACCCAGGAGGACCATAAGCAGAAATAAAGGCACTGGGCTTTGATATTTAAAAATAAAACAGCCTGAATTCAAACTCAGCTCCTAGTTACTATCCATGCAATAGGTGCTCATCATTTGGCCTTTCTAAACCTCAGTGTTTTCATCAGTACAGTGACAATAGTAGCAGTAGCTGCTACTTATTGATCATTTAATACATACCAAACACAGCACTAAATATTTTACATCTTATTGGATTGACAAAAGAGATATGAGGTGGATGCTATCACTAGGGAAATGATATCTTTCTTATGGTAATGAGAACCAAATGCGATTACATAAGCAAACCATAGTTGGTGCTTTAAAAACTGCAACTGAGTCCAGTCCTATAAAAGACAGGGCCTCATAGATAGCACAGTGGTAAAGAATCCACCTGCCAATGCAGGAGACACAGGAAATGCGACTTCAATCCCCGGGTTGGGAGGATCCCCTGGAATGGGAAATGGCAGTCCACTCCAGTATTTCTTGCCTGGGAAATTCCATGGAGAGAGAGAAGCCTGGTGGGCTACAATCCATGGCATCACAAAGAGTCGGACACAACTGAGTGACTGAGCATGCATGCTCTGTAAAAGATATGGTAAGAAGTGGAGAAGAGGCAGAATAGGAGGTGCTCAAAGAAAAGAAGTACAAGACTTAGATGTAACCTTCAAGATTATAGACAGTTGGGAAGATAAATCATAAGTGCATGAACCAGAAAACTGAAACACTCTCCCTCCCATGGGAGAGTAGAATTTTTCCAAGGAGGAATACAGACAGATTTTTGAGGAAGCAAAGAATAAAGAAGAGGGAACTGGAGGAAGATGGAGGAAGCCAAGATATGAAAGCAGGTGGAGTCTTTAGGGTTATTTGCTAGTGAGGGCATGAAGAAGAGTGTCACACTGTTGCTGTTTCACATTGTACTCTGCTATCTCAGGACAAACCATGAGTCATTTCCCTGGCCCATCTTGGCTCTTCACATAGTTGTAATCAGCTCTAGCTGGCACCAGCTACAGCACTTGTCTCCTCTTTTTCAGATGAGGAATCTGAGGCTCAGAGAAGATACAAAACTTAGTGGATCTGAAAGAGAGCTATCTAGATCTTCTAATTCCCTCTAATGCCCATTGTCCTCACCAGTAATTGCCATTGACATCAGGAGAGCCAAAGAAGGCTCACTCTACCTTGCACTTCCCAGTACCGAGGGGAATAGACAAGAGCTAGCTCTTACATCTGAGCACGGCCTGGGAGAATGTACCAGAGATCACTGACCCTCCCTGGAGTAGATTATACCCCCTTGTCTCATTGATGGCATGCTTGGTCATATGACTTGCTATCATGTAATAGTTTTCCATTCTCTCTCTCTCTCTCTCTTATGTTTTATTGTAGTAAAATACACATAAGATAAAATATATCATCTTAACCATTTTTAATTGTACAATCCAGTGGTATTAATCACCATCTCTTTTCCCTCCACCATGACGACTAGCAATTCTTCAAATAGGATGTTCTTCATCAGCCTGTGTCCCAGGTTAAGATGACATGAGGAGAAATGTAACTGACTCAGATGGTGTGAGCAAGAAATACATTTTTGACACCTCCAGCACCTTGGGGTTGCTTGTCACACCAGTTAATAACTAACCTCTCCTGACCAATACACAGTATAAAACACTGTCATCTCCAACTTGCCATTCACACTGCTGGCTAAAGACCATGAAAGTTCCATGCCATAGGATCTACCTTGTACAAAAGTAGGAGATACTTTTCAGCTGTTTCCATTACTGGTCTGTACCCTGCATCTTCAGATTGATAGATCAGGAATGGAAACAGCTGAAAAGCAAGGGCAAATGCATACAACTGAACGAGGGCATTTATTAGCATGGGAGTGTTCAAAAGAAAGGCTGCTGAGGACAGATTTTCTTCAGAAGGGAGTCTTTTGACACAGGGTGTCACATGCAATTTTCTCAATCTAAAGAGAAAGGTGGGGAGGGGGAAAGCCAGGGTAGGGGGAAGCAAGTTTCTTAATCACTGGCTATTATCTCAGGCAAGGGATTTTATTGCTATCTATCCTTGATAACATGTGGTTAGACACATAGCAAAGAGATGTGATATGTCAACTTGTCCAGTCTTGGGACCATTCACCACTTGCACAAACCCTGGAAGCCAACCACCCAGGAGAACAGGGTCTTAGAACAGGGTCTTAGAAAAGGGTCTTAGAAGAGATCTCAAGACCTCTGCTGCTTGTTGACAAGAGACAGATGGTGCTTGTACTTCTTTCAAGGACAGACATGTGTCATGTGAAGGTGGAGGAGGAAATAAAGCTCCACAAACATACTTAATCCCTCTTTATGGCCCCCATTTATATACCTGGCAGCTATCCAAGTAATCAAAATCCCATTCTTCCTGAGCAGGTAAAAGGGTGGAAAATGACTTGGGTCAAAGTTCAAAGAGCCAGGGAAAGGCCCAGAGGTGACAAGAGTCTGGCTGAGCACAGGCACTGTCCACCTTAGGGTGACTGTGCAGCTCCCCCTCATCTCTGGGGCCCTGGTGGACCCACCAATATCTATTATGCCCTTTCTAAGAACCTGAGCATAAAAACACTATAAAAGTCTACAGTTTTCTTACCTGGAGTCTGGAACCAGCATGCCTGAGTTCAAAACAGCTAGAACAGCACCTGCAGGACTGGTCCTGAATAAGGTTTGGCTTTACCTGCTGCCACAGTGCTCTCAACCATTGTTTCCCATGGAGTTCGAAGCCAGGAGCACAGGCATATAGGACTAGTCTGAACCGGAGGCTTGGAATAAGTGAGAATCAGACCAGGCCATGGGTCCTCCGTCTGTGGAAGTCCCATTCCTGGGACCAGTGGGTCAACCATGAAGATCCCAACCCTGAGTCTCAGTGTTTTTGTTTAGTTCAAAAGGTGGAGAGGAAATTCATTAAAAGCCACAGCTTGAGGGCCAAGAGTGAGGTGTCATTTCCAAAGCCCACCTTGCTCATCTGAGAAGTGGGTGAGTCAAAGCAAGGATGTACAGCAGAGCATCTGGTGGGAAGGAGCAGGGCCGCAGGGCCCGGTGTGCAGGGCACTGTGCCCAATCCCACAGCACTCTCAGCAGCCCTGCGAGAAGGCCTGAGGAAGTCAAGGGGACAGTGCAGGTCCGGGCTGGAGTCTGTGCCCCACATCAGGCTGCTTCCCTGAGACTATTCCTCAATGGAAGCTGAGACTCTGGACCCAGCTGCCATGGGGACGTGAGAGGAGATAAAGAAAAGAGAAAAAAATGTCACCTTTGCTGCTTCTCACTACTGACTTCCAAGCACTTTTCCCCCAATCACTAATTCACTGGGCCAGAAAGTGCTTTCTGGCTCCTATCATAAACATGAAAGGGGGTGGTAGGGGACTTGAATTGTGACTAGAAAGAGAGTTAGGATGGAGATGCAGATTTCCAGATGGTGGAGTAAGCCTAGATGTCAAAACTAAAAGTTCTATGAGGGGGCTAGGAGTGAACCAGTCTGGGCAGGGTGGTGGGTATGTGAAGGCAGGCAGCAAGAAGGCATGTTGGGTTCAAACTATGAAAGTAACCATCTTGGTTTCCTCAGGCTGCCACAAGAAAGTTCCGTCAACTCTGTGGCTTAAACAACAAAAATGTATTCTCTCACAGTTGTGGAGACGAGAAGTCTGAAACAATGGCATCAACAGGGTTGGTTCCTTCTGGAGGCTCTGAGAAAGAGTCTGCCCCTGCATGTCTTGGCATCTAGTGGCTGCATCAGCCCTTGGTTTGCAGATGCCTCACTCCAGTCTTTACCTTCATCTTCACACGGAGTTCTTCCTGTGTATGTCTCTCTCCTCTTCTTATAAGGATGCTAGTCATATTTAATTTTGGTCCACCCCACTCCAGTGACCTCATCTTAGCTAAACTAGTAATATCAGCAAAGAGCCTGTTTCCAAATGAGAGCACATTCTGAGGTAGCAATGGTTAGGACATCAATATATCTTCTTTGGAAGGCACAATTCAACCCTTAACAGGAGCATAAATTCCTGGGTTTTCCACTCTGTGCTCCATGACCCTTCCCCAGATTCCTCCAGTTCTGTCCTTCTTGGTGTCCATTCAGGAAGAAAGCACTGCTCCCCTGGTGACACATTCATTCTTGTATGAATGTGCTTTCTCTGGGAATATAAGTTGGTTGAGCCATTATGAAAAACAGAATGGAGTTTTCTCAAAAAAATTAAAGAGATAAATACCATATGATCCAGCAATTCAAATTTGGAGTATATATCTGAAGGAAATGAAATCAGTATCTCAAAGAGATATGTGCACTCTCATGTTCATTGGAGCATAATTCACAATAGCCAAGACATGAAAACAACCTAAGTGTCCATGGATGGATGAATGAATAAGGAAGATGAGGTATGCAACATAATATCAAAAATCCAAATAACTCGATTTAAAAATGGGCAGAGGCTAGTGGTTGGGAAGGAGAAGGCAATGGCCACCCACTCCAGTACTCTTGCCTGGAAAATCCCATGGACGGAGGAGCCTGGTAGGCTGCAGTCCGTGGAGATCACAAAGAGTTGGACACGACTGAGCGACTTCACTTTCACTTTTCTCTTTCCTGCATTGGTGAAGGAAATGGCAACCCACTCCAATGTTCTTGCCTGGAGAATCCCAGGGACGGCAGAGCCTGATGGGCTGCCATCCATGGGGTCACACAGGGTCAGACACAACTGAAGCAACTAGCAGCAGCAGCAGCAGCAGTGGTTGGGATTCTGAGTTTTGCTGCTGAGACCCAGGTTCAATCCCTGGTCAGGGAACTGTGATCCCATAAGCCACATAGCACAGTCAAAGAAAAAAATTTTTAATTGGGCAGAGAAACTGAATAGACATTTCTTTTTTTTTTTTTACTTTATTTTGCTTTACAATACTCTATTGGCTTTGCCATACATCGACATGAATCTGCAAAGAAAACCTACAGATGGCCAACATACACATGAAAAGATGATCAATATAACTCATTATCAGGTAAATGCAAATCAAAACCACAATGAGATATGACTTCATAGCTTTCAGAATGACTACCATCAAAAAGGACAAATAACAAGTGTTGATGAGGGTTTGGAGAAAGGGTAATCCTCTTCTCAACACTGTAGCATTGGTAGGAATGTAAATTAGTAAGCCACTGTGAAAATAGTATGAAAGTTCTTTTAAAAGTTAAAAATAGAACTACCATATAATCCAGCAATCCCACTTCTGTGTTTTTACTCAAAGAAAATGAAGACACTAATTTGAAAAGATACATATACCAAAATGTTTGTAGTAGCATTATTTATAATAGCCAAGATATGAAACAACTTGAATCTCCATCAACAGATAAGTGGATAAAAAAAGATGTGGTACATAGATATACAGTGGAATACTACTTATTGATGAAAAGAATGAAATCTTGCCATTTGTAACAACATGGTTGGACCTACAAGGTATACTAAGTTAAATGAATAAGACTGAGAAAACAAACACTATATGATCGCGCTTAAAATGAAACAAGCAAAACAGAAACAGGAAGAGATAGAGAGAATTGGTGGTTACCAGAGGGGAATACAATGTGTGTTGAAGTATTTTATTGCAGTGTAGTTGATGTACAATGTTATGCTAGGTTTGGTTGTACAATACAGTGATCCAGCAATCAAATACAGTATGAAATGATCACCACCACTAGTCCAATAACCATCCTTCACCATACAAAATTATTACAGTATTATCAAATATGCTCCTTATGTTGTACATTACATATCAATCACTTATTTATTTTATACCTGGAAGCTTTTATCTCTCAATCCTCTTCACCTATTTTGCCAAATCTCTACCCAGTTCCCCTCTGGTAACCACCAGTTGTCTCTATCTGGCCGAGAGGAGCTACCCACCCCTGAGGTCAGGGGCAGAGGCTGAGAGGAGCAACCCCACGTCCAAGGAGCAGCGGCTGCACTGGCACATGAGGGCAAAGAGGAGCTACTCCACATTCAAGGTCAGGAGGGATGACCTCGTCCAAGGTAAGGAGCAGTGGCTGTGCTTTGCTGGAGCAGCCATAAAGAGATACCCTATGTCCAAGGTAAGAGAAACCCAAGTAAGATGGTAGGCGCTGAGAGACGGCATCAGAAGGCAAACAGACTGAAACCATAACCACAGACAACTAGCCAGTCCAATCACATGGGCCACAGCATTGTCTAACTCAATGAAACTAAGCCGTGCCGTGTGGGGCCACCCAAGACAGATGGGTCAAGGTGGAGAGGTCTGACAGAATGTGGTCCACTGGAGAAGGGAATGGCAAACCACTTCAGTATTCTTGCCTGGAGAACCCCATGAACAGTATGAAAAGGCAAAAAGATAGGATACTGAAAAAGGAACTTCCCAGATCAGTAGGTGCCCAATATGCTACAGGAGATGAGTGAAGAAATAACTCCAGAAAGAATGAAGGGATGGACCCAAAGCAAGAACAATACCCAGTTGTGGAGGGGACTGGTGATAGAAGCAAGGTCTGATGCTATAAAGAGCAATATTGCATAAGAACCTGGAATGTTAGGTTCATGAATCAAGGCAAATTGAAAGTGGTCAAACAGGAGATGGCAAGAGTGAACATCGACATTCTAGGAATCAGAGAATTAAAATGGACTGGAATGGGTGAATTTAACTCAGATGACCATTATATCTATTACTGTGGGCAGGAATCCCTCAGAAGAAATGGAGTAGGCATCATGGTCAACAAAAGAGTCCAAAATGCAATTCTTGAATGCAATCTCAAAAACAACAGAAAGATCTCTGTTCATGTCCAACGCAAACCATTCAATATCACAGTGATCCAAGCCTATGCCCTAACCAGTAATGCTGAAGAAGCTGAAGTTGAATGATTCTATGAAAATCTACAAGACCTTTTAGAAATAATGCCCAAAAAAGATGTCCTTTTCATTATAGGCAACTGGAATGCAAAAGTAGGAAGTCAAGAAACACCTGGNAGAAAACTAAGATCATGGCATCCAGTCCCATCACTTCATGGCAAACAGACAGGGAAACAGTGGCTGACTATTTTGGGGGGCTCCAACATCACTGAAGATGGTGACTGCAGCCATGAAATGATGCTTACCCCTTAGAAGGAAAGTTATGACCACCCTAGACAGCATATTAAAAAGCAGAGACATTATTTTGCCAGCAAAAGTCCGTCTAGTCAAAGCTATGGTTTTTTCAGTAGTCATGTATGGATATGAGAGTTGGACTATAAAGAAAGCTGTGTGCTGAAGAATTGATGCTTTTGAACTGTTGGAGAAGACTCTTGAGAGTCCCTTGGACTGCAAGGAGATGCAACCAGTCCATCCTAAAGGAGATCAGTCCTGGGTGTTCATTGGAAGGACTGATGTTGAAGCTGAAACTCCAGTCCTTTGGCCACCTCATGCGAAGAGCTGACTCATTTGAAAAGACCCTGATGCTGGGAAAGATTGAAGGCGGGAGGAGAAGGGAACAACAGAGGATGAGATGGTTGGATGGCATCACTGACTCAATGGACATGAGTTTGGGTAAACTGGGAGTTGGTGATGGACAGGGATTTAAGGATATGGGGAATAACTGCCAAAGGGTCTCTTTTCAGGGTGATGAAAATGTTCCGGAATTAGTGGTGATGGTCACACAACTCTGTGACTACACCAAAACCCACTGGACTGTACACTTGAAGTAGGATAACTGTATGGTATGCGAATTATATCTAAACAAAACTGTTAGCAAAAAAGCAGAAGTGAGGGAGATGGCATCGATTTCCCCTCGTGCTGAACCTGGCCAGCCTTTGCGCAACAGGATACAGGGCGAGGCGGAGCCGGTTCTGGGCCTCACTATTAAAAGCCTGGCAGCTGCTACTTTCACACTCTTGAAGGACAGGGAGATGTTCAGAGAGAGGCCTCATGGAGGTAAATGAGGTCTTAGTCATGTGAGTGAGGTCGTCTTGGACATTTCAGCTCCAGCCAGGCTGACAGCTGAATTAAGTCATGCAAGTGACCCTAGGAGAAATCCCCTAAAGCCAACTCACTGGACCATGAGAAATAATAAATCACTGTTGTTTTAAGCCACTTAGTTTCAGAGTGATATGTTATACAATAGTAACTAAAACACAACCTCTCTGAGCCTCATATTCCACTAGAACATGGGACTAATGCCAGCGAATCATTGTGACAATCATGCGAAGCTAATGCCAATCCAAGAAATATTAACTATTATTATTATTATTAAAAATCATCCCCAGAGACCCTTGACATATTGAGGGTGTGCTTCCCAGGGAAGCCTGATTCTCACAAACACCTGCTCCTTCCAATCACATGGTTTCCAAAAAGCTGGTTTGCTGAGGAAAACAAAGGCTTAAAGAAAATATAGTATCTGAGAAAATGAAATTTGAACTATAAACAGAGTACCAAAGAAGGGTCTGCTTAGATCAGCCATCTACCCACCTTCTTGTACATTGAACACATCTTTATTAAATCCTTACTAATTACCAAACATCAATTAAGAATAGCTAAGACCCCCTCCAGCTCAGCTGGTAAAGAATCTGCCTGCAATGTGGGAGACCTGGGTTCAATTCAATTCCTGGGTTGGGAAGATAACCTGGAGAAGGGAAAGGCTACCCACCCCCATATTCTGGCCTGGAGAATCCCATGGACTATAGTCCATGGGATCACAAAGAGTTAGACATGACTGAGCAACTTTCACTTTCACTAAGACCCTAGAATAATTTCCACCTAGGTGGCTGTTAACAGAATGGACTACACACTAAAACTCCAGCTGAAAGATGGCATATGCAGCAGTAGATACATTTAAAATCATCCTGCCAGAGGAAAAAAAAACCCTTTAAATTTCTGCAGAGTGCTCAAATTCTCGTGCTTAGAATATAGGTGCCAAGAATGATTCTGACTGAGGATCCCAGGAGCAACAGAGAGAAATAAATGAAATGGGTTCCCTAAAGGTGCATCCCTTAGTGAGGGGGGTCAGAGGGTCCCATTCACAGAATCTGGATCCCCCAGAACCCAGGCTGAGAGAAGGACTTCACCATCTGGCATCGCCTGCCAAGTCTGGTGCAGAATGGGTGTAGGCAATTAACCCAGGCTGATGTCAGTGAGAAATCCTAGGAGAAGGATGTTCAACAGCTTTCAAGTGCATTTATGAAATCATGACAAATTGATAACACTGAACTAAAAGAACCTTTTAACCCTAAGAACAATTAAGATCCTATTTTTTCCTCAAAAATGCTGACATAATATTAACACTTAAATGACACTAAAGGTAAGAAAGAGGGCCAAACCCATGAATGTTTTCTGCATGAGGGGACAAGGTCCACCGAGCCCAGGAAGCACTTATTCTAGACAAGCTCTGGAACATTCCAATCCACTGAATGCTACTTACAATCAGTACAAACAATACGGGCCCGGAAATGTTCGGAAGGCCTGTATTGCCTGTATTGTACAGGCCAGAAGGGCTCTGGGTGAAAGATACAACCTAGGGAGGTACTGGATTGAGTCTATTGTTTAATACAAATGCTGGGCTGACTTTTTTTTTATTGACATATATACTAAAGTGCACAGATATTAAGTTTGAGGCTTATAAAATGTTTATACCCAGATTAAGATAAAAGCATACTCCTAATACCCAGAAGGTTCCCTGTGCCCTTCCCAGTCAATAACAAACCCCACCCTAGCCCCCCACTCCACTATTTTGATCTCTAGAACCACAGGTTAGTTTGGCTTAGTCTTGACTTGCACATAAACAGACCACATACTTTATGTGGTCTTTTCAGACTGCCTTCTTTCATTCATCACAGGGTTACCTTATTTTGAAACAGAAACCTAGTAACTGAGCTTTATTTTCAGGAAATCCCCTCTGACGTCACAGACCTGGACGCCAACTATTCTGATTATACTGGTTGTATTTCCTGAACTCCTCCAAGCACATGTTGTAACACTTTAAAACAGAAACAGAACATTGGATTGTAAAAGTTTTTCTTCAAAATAAACTAAATCTTTTAAAGGTATTCAAATCTATTCAACCTTAATATAGCCTTTGACTTAATACCATAAAAGTGTAATGTTTCCCATACTGAGCCCACAGCTCCTCTTAAACCTATTTTTCTTCCTTGGTATCCACCCATTCTAAAGAACCGTCAAATTCTGAAAATAAAAAGAACCTTCAATTTTGTTATACTTTAGATTAGTAAGGGGTTAAACTATAAAATTTAACCTTAGGGGTTAAACTATAAATTAACCTCAGAAAATCTCTGAGGCAGCTTAAGGTTCTAAAATTCAGATGAATGCGGCAGTTCAGAAAAGAGAGGAGAGGGACAACAGCAATAAGATACAGGTACAGAGTCCACAGTTAACCTGTCAGGAGTCAGATCTGGGCTCTGCCATTTCTGCCCGGGTGGCCTTGGGCAAGTCATTACTCCACTCTGTGCCTCAATCACTTCACTGTAAAATGGGAATAACCTCGTCAGACTGTTGCAAGGATTAAATGTGAATGTATATAAAGCTCTTAGGAAAGCACCTGGCACATAATAAGCACTCGGTAAGAATGAGCTATATTCAAAAGCTGAAAGCTCTGAGAGAGCAACTATTCTGCAAACCCAAAGGTTACAGAACAGTCACAGCAGTCACCCAGACATATAGCACAGTGCTTCTCAAGATGTTTCCTTCCTAACCCTTCACAGACTGCTCCTTTTTGTAAAATGCAAGATTACAGGCTTGAATGGCACAGCAATGTCAAGCTATTTTCAAAGTTTTTAGATGTTTACTCTAAAAATGTTTACACTTTCAGTATTTACCTCATGGCAGCCTGATAGCTGCTCACGGACTGGCCCTTGTCTCCAGAGTAAACTTTGAGAAGCACTGATCTAGCACACAAGAAGGACCACAAGCCTGCTGACAACTCAGCTAGCAGGTTACACAGAATTATGAAAACATATTAGCAAAGAAAACCAACCTCAACAGCAGGGGCAAGAGGATGACTTGAGGGTCAACAAGTTGAGAGAAAATAATCCCAACAGGCTAAACTTGGAAAACAGAACTGGCTGCCAGAGCAAGAATCCAACTGCTAATTTGCCCCCATTCACTGCTTGAGGAGGTGCCCTCAGAAAACATGCTGGCCAGGAAGTGAAGTGAAGGAAGGAAGGGGTCAAGAGATGTGAAGGAGGAAGCAGAGCTTCCTCTCCGGAGGAAGAAGCCAATCTATGTAGTCACCAAGCTTTGGGAATGTCAACCACAGCACACAGAGGCCAGAGTTTCTCCTCTGCCAAAGAAAACATGCAAAGCAAACATCTCCTTTGGTGGCATGGGACTGCACACATGTGCACCCAGGTACACACACAGTCGTCCCTCAGTGTCCGTGAGGACTTGTTCTAGGACCCACATGATACCAAAACCTGTAGTGCCGAGTGCCTTATATATAAATACTTTATATGAAAGGTATTTGCATATAACCTACACATGTCCTTCTGTATGCTTTAGATCACTTATAGATTATTTATAACACCCAAGACAATGTAAATGTTGTTTAAATAGTTGTAAATACAACATGAATGTCATGGAGGTAGTTTCTAGAGTGCAGCAAAAAGTTTTGCTTCTTGGCAATTTCCAGAATTTCTTTCCCCAAATATTTTCAATCTGGTGGTTGGTTGAATTCATGGGTACGGAACCCACAGATACGGAGGGCCGATTGTACACCCACCCCATTCACATCACAGTACCTGTGGTTTTAGGAGGCTCCTGAGGTCCGCCCTGCCAGCCGTACTGTGGGTATCCTTGGTAGGGGTACCCGCCTTGTGGAGGTGGGTAGGGTCCCCCTGGAGGTCCTGGAGGGTAGATCCCAGGCCCCATCGGTTGTGATGGATAAGGGGGATATGGGGCCGACGGACCGGGGCCCGGATACGGCGGAGGGTTCCCTTGGTTCATCAGGGACCTGCAGAGTACACCTAGGAGACAAACAGTGAAAGTTATTTGTTTTTAACCTGAGGAAACCATTAGAAAAAAACTGTAATCATGAGAGTTTACAAATTGCCTTAGAGATATCCTAAACCTCTTGCACACTTTCAGCTCTGCCCATTTTGTTTCCTTGTCACCACTGGCGAATATCTTATGTATCTGATTGCTTTTTGTCTGCCTGCCTCCCTAGACGACAGGCTGTGACAGCAGGAATCAGGCCAAGCAGCCATGCCAGCAGTGAGTGCCCAGGGACGGGGTAAGGGCTGCTCCGCCCCAGGCACTGGGTGGCCTGGTTGCTCGCCCCAGACCCCTAGCTCTGCGCAGCTGAGCCGTGTGCTCGGTTGTCACCACGCAAAGGGTAGAGCTATTTACAGAGGATGCCAAGCATCCTCTCTGACCATCCAGGCTCCCAGGACTCTGGAGGGCTCACCAGGAACTGTGAGCCCCACTGTTTTACAGCTCCTGTTCTGGGTGCTTTGCTTCTGTGAGGGAGGCCATTTCCTCCCACCCCCCAGAGCCTTTTGTCCATTTTCTTGATTAGGCCTGAAGTCTGGAGGGGGTCAGCATCTCCTCTCTATCATCTCTGTAGCCCCTGAAGTGCCTGATCAAGGACTTCCTGATTAAAAGCATTACTGGGGAATGCAAAGTCCATACATGCTGGATAAACCTGATACTGTCATCTTGCTGCCTGGTACTGTTACCCCTCTCCTGTGCGGATATGTAACGTTTTACCTATCTAAGTTAATAAAGGAAAGAGTCTCATGCTCAAAATTTAATAATTTCACCATTTATTCTTCATAACATGCAATCAACAAATTCATAAATGACTATAAAAAGAAGAGAACAACTTCTTATAAAGTAATAAATTACTTTTCTTACTTATAAATAAAGTAAGCCTCCCTAAAAAATATGAATTAAAATAGTGGACTTTGCTGGCTGCCCACACAACAACCATATCCCCCTTCATAATAAGTCAGATTTCCAGTTACGCATCCATTCTTTCCTCCTGCAGTTCATGTGCTTCATAGGAAGCTCCTTACCAGCTCCAGGGTAAACCCAATCTAACCTAAGCCCATCCAGGTCACCCTTTCCTCTTTTCCATCAAGATTGATTCAAGGAATTTAGGACTAAGCCAATCACAAATGGCAACCCTTGGTCACTCGGATTATTTCTAAAGTGGTTTGATCATTTAAAATCTTAGGGCTCTTCAAACACGCTCCCAAACGTCCTTTTGCCTTAACATAGGCAAACACATAGTCCAGCAAGGACATGGGCTACAAATTGCTGACAGCCAATCTTCAGCCCTGAGGGGGTCACCAGCCTTAAGATGAAGTAGGTACTTTAGAAAGGTACAGCAGAAAGAAGGAAAGAAATGGAATTCCAAATGACTTTATCAGTTCAGTTCAGTCGCGTCCGACTCTTTGCGACCCCACGAATCACAGCACGCCAGGCCTCCCTGTCCATCACCAACTCCCGGAGTNTCCATCCTAAAGGAGATCAGTCCTGAGTGTTCATTGGAAGGGCTGATGTTGAAGCTGAAACTCCAATACTATGGCCACCTGATGTGAAGAGCTGACTCGTTTGAAAAGACCCTGATGCTGGGGAAGTGTGAAGGCAGGAGGAGAAGGGTTTGACAGAGGATGAGACTGTTGGATGGCATCACCGACGTGATGGACATGAGTTTGAGTAAGCTTCAGGAGTTGGTGATGGACAGGGAGGCCTCCTGTGCTGCAGTCCATGGGGTCACAAAGAGTCGGACATGACTGAGTGTCTGAACTGAGGGGAGGAAATCAGTAACTTACATTCTCTCACAGCAATAAGAGGATAAAGCTTATGGCTGTTTCACCAGGTTCCCAGCATCAGGGTACAGACTTGGATTGCTTTACATCATGGTATCTATTCCCCTCCTTGGTGGACAAACCAGCAATGAGTTAAGATTACAACCCCTTAATCATGGGCTTCCCTGATAGTTCAGTTGGTAAAGAATCTGCCTGCAAGGCAGATTCTATTCTTGGGTTAGGAAGATTGCCTGGAGAAGGGAAAAGCTACCCACTCCAGTATTCTGACCTGGAGAATTCCATGGACTATATAGTCCATGGGGTCACAAAGAGTAGGACGCAACTGAGCGACTTTCACTTAATCCTACCCAACACTGGTCATGCTGGAGGCCTTGGGGATGCCCAACTCCAGCCTGGGGACCCAGGAGGTCAACCTCCCTCAACCTGCCTAGAGATCTGGCCCTCGGAAGGTTGTCATGCCTCAACCTGTTCAGGGATCCACCAGTCCAGGGGTCCTAGGAGGCCAACATGCCTCGACCTGCCCATGGATTCGATGTCCAGGAGGCTGTCATGCTGCCTGGGAATCTCCATCCTGACCCAGGGACACCAGGCTCTCAGGTTACAACAGTACTGGTAGGATAAGCTTCAGAAAGACTCACCCCTAAGGAAGTCCACCCATGGAAACAGAAGGAAGCCTATTACTTGTGGGACTGTGCCCAGTCTCAGTAATAACTCAGGAGGCCAATGAGAACCCCGGACTTTCTGGAAAGTTTAAAAGAGGCCCTCCAAAAGTGTGATTTTGAAGGACAAATTCCTGTCCCAATGTGCATCAGACATAAGGATAAAGTTACAACAGTTGCAGCAGCAGGACTCTGCTGCCTCTTTAGATCAGATGGTCCAGACAACCACTGATACATTTTATAACAGAGAACAGGAGAGGGAGGCCAAGGCCCAGGAAAGGGAGAAAAGGAAACAGACAAGGCATGCCCAGATGCTGGCCACCCTCCAGGGAAGCCCTATGGCAAACCCCAAGTCCTTGAAGGACAAGGCATGAGGCAAATGCCTAATCTGTAGACAGGTGGGACATTGGGCCAAAGAGTGTCCAAACCATGGAAAGTCTCCTAAAATGGCTTGCTACAAATGCCATCAATTGGGACATTTGGCTGCACTCTGCCCTCAGGACCCAAGAGCCTCAAGGTCAAGTGCCAAGCCTTCCCTCGTGATGGTTCAACAGGACCGAAGCAGCCCACTCCAGTCAGCCTGCCTCTCACAGATAACCATCACGGAGCTGGAGCCAAGGGTACAACTGGATGTGGCAGGTAGGTCTCAGAATTTTTTGGCTGACACACGGGATACCTACTTTGTCCTGAACTCCCACTCCGGAGCCTTCTCCTCCCAAACGTGTACAATTTGGGATGCTACAGGAAAAACAATTATAAAAAGATTCACCTGAGCACTTCTTTGTTGCTGGGATGGACAAATATTTTCCCACAAGTTTCTGGTGGTCCCTGACTGTTCTACTCCTTTATTGGGAAGAGATCTCTCCCTGCGAAATTTCCTCCTCTTCGAAATCTTGTAGCTATTGACATACTGATAGAAGATGCTTTAAAACTCTCTTTTGGGGGCAAACTATTTTTATCAGCGACCAAGTGAAACAACTCCTAAATGGGAGTTGTGGATGGGTTCCCAGACATCCCTATTTATGGATGTCTGATCAAAGAATCCTCAGATATCAAATAATGCTGATGGAAAATCCAGGTCTGACTATATCCCCTTGTGAGGTTCTTAACCCAGCCACCCTCCTGCCTAACCCCGAGGGCTCTCTCCCCTTTCACTCTTGCCTAGAAACTTTGGACCACTGGAAAAAATCCCAAGAGGGATTGTCAGAAGATCCTCTGACCAATCCTGAGGAAATCTGGTACACTGATGGAAGCAGCTTTGTTTCTGATGGAAAAAGAAGAGCTGGATATGCAGTAGTCTTCCATTTTGAGACCACGAGGCTAAAATTTTGCCACCAGGTACTTCAGTCCAATTAGTTGAGCTCATAGCTCTGATTTGAGCTTCAGAGCTGGGAAAAGGAAAAAGAGTAGCCATTTACACTGACTCCACGCATGCCTTTCNTTTCTGATGGAAAAAGAAGAGCTGGATATGCAGTAGTCTTCCATTTTGAGACCACGAGGCTAAAATTTTGCCACCAGGTACTTCAGTCCAATTAGTTGAGCTCATAGCTCTGATTTGAGCTTCAGAGCTGGGAAAAGGAAAAAGAGTAGCCATTTACACTGACTCCACGCATGCCTTTCTGGTGCTACATGCACATGCTGCTATTTGGAAAGAAAGAGGCCACTTGACCACCCAAGGGTTCCCAATCAAATATGGTGATCAAATCCTTAGGCTCTTGGAGGCAGTCCATCTGCCCAGTTTCAGTCTCCCTTGTAAAGGATACCAAAAAGGGAGCACAGAAGTAGCATGAGGGAACCAAGCAGCTGATCAGGTAGCTAAGAGAGCAGCCTTACAGAACATGCTGCAGTCCATGGGGTCACAAAGAGTCAGACATGACTGAGTGACTGAACAACAACATTGCGGCTTCATTTTTTATTTCAAATTCCAATTATTCATTATTAGTATATAAGAATGTAATTCTTTGGGGGATTTCTCTGGTGGCTCAGATGGTAAAGAATCCACCTGCAATACAGGAGACCTGAATTCGGCCCCTGGGTCAGGAAGATCCCCTGGAGGAGGGCATGCAACCCACTCCAGTATTCCTGCCTGGAGAATCCCCATGGGCAGAGGAGCCTGGCAGGCTACAGTCCATGGGGTTGCAGAGTCAGACACGACTGAGTGACTAAGCATACACACAATTCTTTTTAATATGCTTTGTTTTTATTATGTTTTGATATGTAAAATCATATAAAATACATAACATAAAGTTTACCATCTTAATCATTTTCAAGTGTTAAATTGTTGTGCAGCCAACCTCCAAAACTTTTTCATCTTGAAAAACAAGCTCTGTACACTTAAGCAATACCCTCTCAATTTACTTTCTCCAAGTACTTAGTAGCCACCATTCTATTTGCTGTTTTTATGATTTGACTGCCTAAGTACTGCATATAAGTGGAATCACACAATATTTGTCTTGTTATGATTGATTTATTTCATTTAGCATAATATCCTCTACATTAGTAATTGACTTTTGTGTATTAACTTTAGTATCCTGTGATCTTGCAATATTTGCTTAGCTCCATGAATTGTTTTGTATCATTATATTTTTTTTGGTATGTCAATTCTTTGGAATTTTATTTACAGACAATTATATCTTCTACAAGTAGTTTTATTTCTTTCTTTCTAATCTTTAACCTTTTGTTTCTTTTTATTTTGTTATTGCACTAGCTAGGATTTCCAGTACAACTTTGAAGAGGCATGCTAAGAGAGGACACTCTTGCTTTCTTCCAAATCTTAGGAGAGTATTCAATTTTCACCACCGTGTATGTTATTAGCTCTAAGTTTTCTGTATATTCTTTGTCAAACAAAAAAAGTTTTACTCTATTACTAATTTGCTAAGAATTTTTATCAAGAATGAGTGTTGGATTTTATCTGGTTTTCTGCATCAATTAATATGATCATATGATTTTTTCTTCTTTAGTATGTTAATGTGATTAACTACACTGATGGATTTTAAGATGTTGACTAAGACTTGCGTATCTGGAATAAAGGGCTTCCTAGCTGGTGCTAGTGGTAAAGAACCTGCCTGCCGATGCAGCAGATGCCTGAGATCAGGTTCAATCCCTGGGTCGGGAAGATCCCCTGGAGGAGGGCAGGGCAATCCTCTCCAGTATTCTTGCCTAGAGAATCCCATGAACAAAGGAGCCTGGTGGGCTGCAATCCATAGGATTGCAAAGAGTCAGATACTGAAGTGACATAGCATTCACACATGCACCTGGAATAAATCTAATGTGGTTGTGGTGTATAATTTACATTGTTGGATTTGATTGGCTAATATTTTATTGAGGATTTTTTGAATTTATGTTCATGAGAAATATTGGTCTATTATTTTCCTTTCTTGTGATGTCTTTATTTGGTTTTAATATTAGGATAAAGTTGGCCTCATAGAATATGTTTGGAAGTGTTCACAGTGCTGCTATTTTCCGGAAATGAATATGGAGAATTGTTACATATTCTTTCTTTTTTTTTATTTATTTAATTAATTTATTTATTTATTTTTTAATTTAACTTTACAATACTCTATTGGGTTTGCCATACATTGACATGAATCCACCACAGGTGTACACAAGCTCCCAATCCCGAATCCCCCTCCCACCTCCCACCCCACAACGTCTCTCTGGATGGAAAACAGTGTGGAGATTCCTTAAAAAATTGCAAATAGAACTGCCTTATGACCCAGCAATCCCACTGCTGGGCATACACACCAAGGAAACCAGAATTGAAAGAGACACATGTACCCCAATGTTCATTGCAGCACTGTTTATAATAGCCAGGACATGGAAACAACCTAGATGTCCATCAACAGATGAATGGATAAGCAAGCTGTGGCATATATACACAATGGAGTATTACTCTGCCATTAAAAAGAATAAATTTGAATCAGTTCTAATGAGATGGATGAAACTGGAGCATATTCTTTCTTAAATGTTTTTTAGAATTCACCAATGAAACCACCTGGGCCTGGTGCCTTTTTTTGAAGTTTAATAATTATTGTTACATTTCTTTAATAGATATAGGACTATTAAGCTTATCAATCTCCCCTCTGTGAGATTTAGCAATTTATATCTTTCAAGAAATTGGTTCATTAACATCATCTAATTTGTGAGCATGGAGTTGTTCATAGAATCTATTATCTTTCCAATGTCCATAGGATCATCAGTAATGTGTGGTTCCTCCCTTCTCTTCTTGGTTAATCAATGTTACTGATTTATCAGTGTTACTGATCTACCAATGTTACTGATTTATCAATGTTACTGATCTCTTCCAACAACCAGGTTTGGTTTCATTGATTTTTTTCCTACTGGTTTCCCATTTTAAAGTTTATAGTTCTTACACTAATATTTATTATTCTTTTTGTTATGCTTGATTTAGGCTATTGCTTGTCTGTCTCAGTCTCTTAAGGGAAAACCTTGAGTTAATGATTTTTTTCTAATATATACATTATATGCTGTAAATTTCCCTCCATGCACTACTTTCACTACATCTCACAAAACTTGACAAATTGTATTTTCATTTATTTCAAAATAATATTTTTGCTTTCCCTTTAGACTTCTTAATATTGTACACTAACTATTTAAGTGCTTTATGGAAATGATAAAAAAAAAATTGGCAGACCCCTACCTTGGGCTTCCCTGGTGGCTCAGAGGTTAAATCGTCTGCCAGTAATGCGGGAGACCTGGGTTTGATCCCTGGGTCAGGAAGATCCCCTGGAGAAGGAAATGGCAACCCACTCCAGTACTCTTGCCTGGAGAATCCCATGGACAGAGGAGCTTGGTGGGCTATAGTCCACGGGGTTGCAAAGAGTCAGACACGACTGAGCGACTTCACCTCATTCATTGTCAGAGGCTTCTTTATCTGCCCTCTCTGGTGTAAATGGAGTATTCGAAATAATTCTATTTAATCTCCTCTCTCTCATTTCTACTTCCTTAAGAAATTAGCTATAGAACTTACAATACACAGTTTTAAATAATTTAACTCTACCTTTCAAATAATACTATTCCACTTTATGCCTATTTCAGGAACATGGATGACAGAGTTATCCACTTGCTAAACCATCTAATATACTGTTACTATTTTATTATTTAAATATTTATTTATTTTTGGCTGCATCGAGTCAGTTGCAGCACATGGGATCTTTGGTGCAGCATGCAGGCTCCTCTCTCCCTGTGGTGCATGGGCTCCAGGCATGTGGGTTTTATAGTTGGCAGCACATAGGCTCTCTAGTTGAGGCACATAGGCTCAGTAGTTGCAGCATACACAAGCTTAGTTGCCCTATGACATGTGGGATCTTAATTCCCCAACAAAGGATCAAACCCATGTCCCTTGCATTGGAAGGCTGATTCTTAGCCACTGGACCACCATGAAAGTCCCCTTATTTTATTAAACAAATTAGCTTTTAGATAAATTACTACAAAAGATTTGTTTTTTAAAATATTTACTTATTTATATATTTTGCTATGCTGGGTCTTGGTTGTGGCACACCAGACCTTCTAGGTGTGGCATGCAAATTCTTAGTTGTGACAAGTGAGTCTGAACAGGGATTGAACCCCAGACCCCTGTGTTGGGAGCACAGAGTCCTAGCCACTCACCTGCCAAGGAAGTCCCAGGTTTCCTTTCATTAAATATATTTCTCCTGCAATGTTCTTGTTTTCTTCATGTAGATCCAAGTGTCATTATCCTTCATTATGCTTTATCATTTTCTTTCTACCTCAAGAAAATGCTTTTAACATATCTATTGGTGAATCCTCTCAGTTTTCAGTTGTCTGAGAAAGTCTTCATCTGTCCTTCACTTTTTAAAAATAATTCTGTTGATATAGAATTCTAGTGTGTTTTTTTTTTCAACACTTTAAATATTTCACGTCACTCTTGTTTGCATGCTTTGTGATGAGAAGTCTGCTGTAAATCTTTACCTTGTTTCACTATAGTCAAGGTAGGTTGGTATGGCTTTTGCTTTCTTTTTTCCTGACTTCTTTCAAGATTTTCTCCCTTTGATTTTCTGCAGTTTGAATATGATGCGTAAGTGTACTTACTTTTGGTATTTATTCTGCTTAATGTTCTCTAAGATTCTTGGCCTTATGACTTAAGTTCTGCCATTAACTTTGGAAATTTTTTCATCATTATCACTTCAAATACTTATTTTGTTCTGGTCTCTTTTTCTTCTCTTTCTTCTGGTATTCCAAATATGCATATATTAAATGCTTTGAAATTGTCCCACAGTTCTTTGGTGTTGGGTATATTTTCCAATTCCTTTTTCCTGTTGCATTTCAATTTGGGAAGTTCCTAATGATCTTTCTTCAAGATCGTATTTTCTCAACCCTGTCAAAACTACTGATGAGCCATCTTCATTTCTGTTTCATCATTTTCCCTTTCTATTCTTCTGCTATATTTTCTGTTTCATCTAGCCTTTCTTTTTTATCCTTTCTTAAGTTCCATTCTTTTTTCTGCGTGATTCATCTGTTCTTGCATGATGTCTATCTTTTGCATGAGAACCCTTAACATAATTTCAATGTATAGGTCAGGTTTTGATGTTCACTTTACCCCTTTAGACTACATTTTTCTCTTTTTGCCTTTTTGCATGAATGCGTAATATTTTTGTAGAAATCTTAAAATGCTTTATCTAGGAATAGGAACTGAGGTAAATCTTTTAATATGAGAATTTATATTAACCTGACTAGAATTTGGGCTTTGGAGTTGGGTTTGTTTAATGCATTCTAAATTTATAGGTATTAGAGACTTCAAATTCCACTAGTTTCCTTGGTTTTGTAACCTTTATTACTTTGAGCTTCCCTGAGTATTCCTCCTCAGAGAGAGCGAGCCTTTGTCTTATAGTTCTCTGAACTGTAATTCATGATTAGTATATTAAAGCCACATTGGTGCTGTTGCAAGGTGTGAGGAGAAGTATTCTATAATCTTCCAATCAAGTTTTAGTTTTTTAGTGAGCCTGTGGCCTTTACAAGTATTTCTTCTAACGCTTCAAAACCCTTCCGCCTTAGGTGAGTTAGGAAAACTACATAGGGCTGGGGTGGGAAAAATGCCCTTCCCCCTGTTGGGGAAATTAAATAGTCTTGTTTAGACTTCAGAGACAAAGCAGAGCAGGCCTCTGACCTTGTTTCTAACCTGCCTGGACACTGCCCTGTGAACGACTGTGAGTGACTGCCTGCTGTGAGGGCAAGCCTTGCAGCACCTTAGATAAGATGGAGGAGGAATTTGGAGATTGTTGAGCCCCTGGAGGGTGTCTGGCCAACCAAAGCCCAGGTTTAACAACATTCCAAGTTTTCCACAACAAAACAAACAATATTAACATGAAACCAGAGCTCCAATTTGCTCACAGATTAATGTAGTTTGCTTGCATCCTGGGATTATAAACGAGAACCCTGAACTGCAATTTTTGAAGTCTCACTCATGGAGTGGAAACACTGCCTGGGACCTTTTCCCAACTGCGACTCCAGATGTACTGTGTCACAGGACTTTCCACCACTGCTTAAGTCCTGATTTTGGTCAAAACTCAATTTGGTGATGTATCTCTGCTGTTTTTATTTCTCGTTTCTTTTAATGTTAGTGCATTGAAAGTAAGATAAGTAATTTTTAATAAATATTGGTACTGTTTATTTGTATATAATGAGTGGTTTATTTTGTTAACAAATTCTTCAAACCTGAGATGAAAGTGAAAACTTTCTGCAAAACACCCCCTGGTGGGATAAACCCTGGTAATGTCTTTTCCCTAGATAGTAGCCTGTTATGTAGAATTCCCTGGGCAAACCTCTTGGGATTTCTGGAGATAACACCTGCAAGAGTAAGGGGTCCCCTAAGATTGTGGCCCCAGGAGTTTCTCAGTCTCATACTGATCCACACTCAAATTCCAGCAATTCATCAAAATGACCGTATAAGTATTCCTACCAGGTGATGGCTCCAGTGCCTTTTAGAGTTACAGATCTTGGTTATGTTCTCTGTTTGCCTGTCTCTCCAGATTCCAGGTTGGAAATTTTCTCTGATGAGTCTAAGAAGAGCCACTGATTTTCAGTTTGTCCAGCTTTTTCTTGATATATGGGTAAGAGTGTAAGGACTCAAGTTCTTTACAAGTCTGAATTAAAATTAAAAGTCTTCTAGGATAGAGATCTTAATAATAGTACATTACTATATGTTCAAGAAATTGGTTTTTTACTTATTTAATGACTCAATATGGTTCTAAGAATTTTATTAATATATCAATTTGTTTTGCAATATTTTAGACTTCTAAATCAAAATATAATTACTAGAAGAACAAATCTCTGATACGTATTTTCTTCAACACTACTAAGGAATTAACTCAGTTCTGACACTATCGACCCGAAGATAGCATCAGATCCCACAGGTTAAGGGCTCAGTCCTGCAAAACTGCCCTCACCTCCCTTCAGACACCAATCCTAAGTCCAGGTTGTCACCCATGCTTTTGAACTATCAACTGTAGATGGGTTTCCATGGTCCTCCTTGAGCACAATTAATTTGTTAGAGTAGCTCACAGAACTCAGATAAATACTTTATGTACTGGATCAGAAAAGGCTGTAACTCAGGAAATGCCAGATGGAAGAGATGCATGGGACAAGGCATGTGAGAAGGGGTGCAGAGCAAACTCCACATGTCCACCAACTCAGTTCTCCAAACGTTGTTTGCTTTTTATGGAAGCTTCATTACGTAGGCATGGTTGGCCACTGATGATTGAACCCAATCTCCAGACCCTTGAACTCAATCTCCAGACCCTTGAACTCAATCTCCAGACCCTTTCTCTGGAGACTGGGTCCCCCTGGTTTGGGGGGGTGGACCAAAATTTCTAACTCTCTAATCACATGGTTGGTTCCCCTGGCAAACAGTCTCCAGCCTTAGGTTACCTAGGGGCTTTCCAAGAGTCACCTCATCAATATAACAAAAGACACCTTTATAGTTCATATCATTTAGGAAATTCCAAGAGTTTTAGGAGCTCCGTTCCAGGAATAGGAGGAAGACCAATGTATAGATAGATAGATAGATAGATAGATAAGATAGATAACTATCACAATATCACAAAAACAAAAATCAATATGTCAACTGAAAAAAATGCACAACCTAAAAGCTGAGAATTATGATTTATTCAGTAGACTTACTGAGGACTTTAAGTTCAAGATACAGCCCCTCAGATAGCTCTGAGGAACTGTTCCAAAGAGGCAAGAAAGGAGCCAGGATACATAGGAGTTTTTGCTGGGGAAAAATGTAGGCTGATGTCCAAAAATTACTGCTAATAGCAAAAAAACTAGACATCTCAAGTTAATGATTTTACTGCTTTTCTATGTATGGGAAGATGCAAGAGCCTGGGCTCATTGAAAGTATTCCTTTGATATGCACCTTAACTATCTGGGGTCACTATCCTGTTTTTCTCCAGTCCCCTTCAGGGTGCACCTTTGGCGCAACTGAGGTTGCTGATGGCTTTGTGGCCACAACATCTTTTATTGTTCTTGAGTTGCTCAGTTGTGTCTGACTGTTTGCGACCCCATGGACTGCAGCATGCCAGCCTTCCCTGTCCTTCACTATCTCCTGGAGTTTGCTCAAATTTACGTTTGAGTCAAGGATGTCCACTGAATCAAGGATGTCCATTGAGTTAATCATGCCATCCAACCATCTCATCCTCTGTCACCCTCTTCTCCTCCTGCCCTCAACCTCTCCCTGAAAAGCATCAGGGTCTTCTCCAATGAGTTGGCTCTTCGCATCAGGTGGCCAAAGTATTGGAGCTTCAGCTTCAGCATCAGTCCTTCCAATGAATATTCAGGACCGATTTCCTTTAGGATTCACTGGTTTGATCTCCTTGCTGTCCAAGGGACTCTCTGAAATGGTATTCTTTGTCCACAAATACATTNTGGCCAAAGTATTGGAGCTTCAGCTTCAGCATCAGTCCTTCCAATGAATATTCAGGACCGATTTCCTTTAGGATTCACTGGTTTGATCTCCTTGCTGTCCAAGGGACTCTCTGAAATGGTATTCTTTGTCCACAAATACATTTTCCAGACCTGGGTCTTTTAAATAACATAAACCATGCAGTACAGTTAGGTGGAAGTACCTCACTAGCAGCAATTTTGTTGCATACATTGCGGTGGGGTTCTGGAGAGGATATCAGGACTCATCCTCCAAGTGTGCACAGATGCTCAGGGACCCTGGCTCCAGATCTACTAAGTCAGAATCTGTGCTGTTGACAAAAAGTTAACCAGTCAATCTACAAAAGAATATAGCAACAGCATCTCAAAAAGTTCCAAGAACTGTTCTGCCCAATAGAAGTCAAAGCACATTTATTTAAGTTTTTTGAGACAGAGGGTTCTACATCAAATGATGTATTACTGACAATTTACACAATTCAAATCCACAAGTATAAAGTAGTGGGCCATGTGACCCCTTACAAAATCGACAAGTTAATCTTTTTAAAAAAATAATATTTAGGGTTCTTTTGGCTGTGCTGGGTCTTTGTTGCTGCACGGGCCTTTCTCTAGTTGCAGCAAGCAGGGGCTGCCCTCTAGTTGTGGTGCACCAACTTCTCATTGCAGTGGCTCTTCTTGTTGTGGAGCGCAGGCTCTACAGCACAGGCTCAATAGTGTGGCTCATGGGCTTGGTTGCTCCGTGGCAAGTAGAGTCTTCCCAGACCGAGGATCAAACCTGTGTCTCCTGCATTGGTAGGCAGATTCTCTAACACTGAGCCACCAGGGAAGCCTGGTAGTTTACCTTTTAAGCAGTTGTCTAGTTGATGCTAAGAGAATAGTTGCTCTTTAGGGTTAAGCAGGTATTTCTGCGGATGGGAGAGTTTGGTTGATGTATAAGTCAAATACACAATCCACAGTGACGGGAGCCATAAAATACAAATTTTATTTCACAGTGTATTAATACTGTCCCCACCTGATCCATGGAAATGACAACCTCAGAGACACAGACCACACTAAAGCCACTTAACATTTCCAATGCAATGTTTGGACCCTGAAGACCACCCACCAATTTGGCCTAATTAGTGTTTCCCTACCTGCCTCATAAATGCCCCACTTAAAATAAATGCCTCTGCAGTTTTTTCTTGATAAATTGGTCTCTGTCTTCTCCCACTTACTCACTCAATGCTTTCAGAACACCTTCTAGGTGGAAGATACTGCAGCAGCTCTGAGGATCCAGTGATGGGTGACGAACAGCTTTGCCCACAGGAGAGACAGACATGATAAGACATAATGTTTCAGGCATAGCATATGGCAGAAGGGATGCTGGGAGCACTTTAGAGGAGTTCAGTTGGAGAAGTCTGCAGAGAAGGAAAACCATTTGCCCTGGGTCTTGCAAGATAAATGAGTGGGACTATATCAGCCAGGTGAGTGGTGAAGGTCATTTCCAGGGGAGGAAACACCTTCTCTACTTGTCTCTGATGGTATCATAAGACATATGGCTATATGAGTGCTTTGTAAAACAGCAAATGAAGAAGGTTACTGACAAGCTAACTAGGGTGCCTCTGAATTTGCAAGAACTCTCTGATTCCTTCTTTGGGACTCACCACCATATCTGAGCTATTCTATTAACAATACTATCCTGAAGCTTTATGCCTAGGACTAGGCAGGCTTCCCTGGCCGAGAGATGCCAGTCAAAGGGATTTGTTTGCTTTTGTTTATTTTTTTAAATTGAAGTATGCTTTTGTTGTTCAGTTGCTAAGTCATGTCCAACTCTTTGGAATCCCATGGACTGGAGCACACCAGGCTTCCCTGTCCTTTACTATCTCCTGGAGTTTGTTCAGTTTCATGTCCATTGAGTTCCTGATGCCATTCAACCATCTGATCCTCTGTTTCCCTTTCTTCTCTTGCCCTCAGGCTTTCCCAGCATCAGGGTCTTTTCCAATGAATCAACTCTGCATCAGGTGGCCAAAGTATTGGAACTTCAGCTTTAGCATCAGTTCTTCCAGCGAATATTCAGGGTTGATTTCTTTTAGAATTGACTGGTTTGCTCTCCAGGAGATACTCAAGAGTCTTCTCCAGCACCACAATTCCAAAGCATCAATTCTTTGGTGTTCAATCTTCTTTATTGTCCAACTCTCAACATTACTTGTTCCTACGGCTTGGTCAGTGGGCTCAGAGGTGTTGAGAATGACGCTTAGGGGTCAGTAGTTCCCAGCATGGGCTCCTCCATGACAACCAAGGTTTCTGGAATGGCAGTAACAGGAGCTGAAAACTCTTTCTCAAGTGTGGAGACAATCATACCCTGACTCAGAAGCCCTCCTGGAGCACTCAGCATCAACCAATTTTTATCTGGTTGTCACTGTGTCCATTCTGTGTGGCAGCTCCCAGGACCTCAGTCCCATCAGAAGCCCCAACATCCATTTTCCTGTATTTTGACGACTGAAACCACCCAGTTAAATGGCTGAGCTAGGATTCAAGCCAGATGTGTCTGTCTTTGTGGCATCTATGGGGTCACATTTCCCAGAAGCTTCAGGAGAGATGGCATCCCTGAAAGCCCACCAAAGGGGGTGGGGTATTTCAGCTTGTTTGGCCAGGATGGGGAAGAGGTGGGATGGAGGAGCCAGCCAGATGCCACAGACATCTCAGGTCAAATGAAGCCTGATTCCTTCTCAGCTTGATTTCACCTAGAACTGGAAAACAGATGGGTCCAAGCTGCCTGAGGGTCTGAGGGCCAGGCTGCAATCCTTCTGTTCTCAGGGCCTGGGGCTGGAGTCTGTGTGAAAGTGAAAGTGAAGTTGCTCAGTCGTGTCCGACTCTTTGCGACCCCATGGACTGTAGCCTACCACACTCCTGGGATTTTCCATGGGATTTTGCAGGCAAGAGTACTGGAGTGGGTTGCCATTTCCTTCTCCAGGGGATCTTCCCAACCCAGGGATCAAACCCGGGTCTCCCGCCTTGTAGGCAGATGCTTTACCATCTGAGCCACCAGGGAAGTCCAGGGAACACCAAAGCTCTAGCATGGACCTTTTGACTTAGAAAAGAATTCAACTGGGGGGCTAAAGGGCTCATCCTCTCGGAGGGGAGCAGACCCAGAGAGACCCAGGGCAAATCCGGGAAGACAAGGCAGATGTCAACAGATACCTTGTAAACAATGTAGCTATTTGCCAGAAGAGATAGTCAGGAAGATAAACAAGGGGCAAGGAAAGGTGCCTAATGGACTTAATGCTCATTCAACAGGGAAGACTCATCCCTTTGCAATGTTGAGCAGTGGTGCTGTTTGGAAGAGATGCTGGGCTCTGTAGAAATGAATCTGTTTACCACAAACCTGCCCTTTTCCCTCCTGTTACAGAAATGCCCTGCAAAGGGACAAGCATGGGGCTCAGTTCACTGAGTCTTACAATATGCATATTGAGTGACTTGGGCATTTATTCATTCACTACCACACTAACAGGGGGACAAGTAGTCCTAGCTTGCCCAGGACTAGGCTATTTTCTGGGATGTGGGATTTCCAGTGCTTCCAGGACTGCCTTGGGCACACTAGGGTTAGCTGGTCCCCTACTTCCTGAGAACCCATGATGGACCAGGCCCTGGGTCCCCATGGAGCTCTGTTCTTCTTTTAATATTTTTTAAATGTATTTCATTTATAGTTGATTTACAATGTTGTGCTACGTTTCTGGCATACTGCAAAGTGATTCAGTAATACATGCATGTATAATAGTTTGTACCTGCTAATCCCAAACTCCTAAGCCATCCCTTCCCCTCCTCTCATTCCCCTGGGAAATCACATGTCTGTTCTGTATGTCTGTGAACCTGTTTCTGCTCCATCAATAAGTTCATTTGTGCTATGATTCCACATATAAATGATATAATATGGTATCTGTCTTTCTGACTGACTTCACTTAGTATGATTAATCTCTACGTTGTTGCAAGTAGCATTATTTAAAACATTTTTTATAAAAGTAGTATTCTATTATATATATATATATGTACATATATATGTACACCACATCTTCTTTACCCATTCATCTGTCAGTGGACACTTGTGTTGTTTCCATGTCTTGGTTATTGTAAATACTACTACTGTGAACATAGTGGTGCATATATCTTTTTGAATTATAGTTTTATCTGGGTATATGCCCAGGAGTGGGATTGCTGAATGATATAACTCTATTTTTAGTTTTTTGAGGAATCACCATCCTACATTCCATAGTGGCTGAACCCATTTACATTCCCATCAACAGTGTAGGAAGGTTCCCTTTTCTCCACACACTCTCCAGCATTTGTTATTTATAGACTTTTTAATGATGGCCATTCTGCCTAGTGTTAGGTGGTACCTCATAATTTTGATTTGCCTTTTTTTTTTAATAATTAGCAACGTTGCGTATCCTTTCATGTGCCTATTGGCCATCTGTATTATCTTTTTTGGGCTTCCCTGGTAGCTTAGCTGGGAAGAAGAATCTGCCTGCAATGCAGAAGACCCCAGTTCAATTCCTGGGTTGGGAAGTTCCCCTGGAGAAGGGATATATATTTAGTTGTTCCATTTTGTGCTTGCATTTGTTGTTGTTGTTGCTGTTCAGTTGTGTGAGTTATTTGTATATTTTGGAAATTAAGCCCTTGTCAGTCTCATCGTTTGCAAATATTTTCTCCTAGTCTATAGGTTGACTTTTCCTTTTATTTATGACTTCATTAGGTCCCATTTGTTTATTTTTTGCTTTTATTTCCATTGCCTTGGGAGACTGACCTAAGAAAACATTGCTACAGTTTATGTCTAGAGAATGTTTTGTCTATGTTCTCTTCTAGTTTTATGGTGCTGTGTCTTTTATTTAAGCCATTTTGTGTTATTTTTGGGTATGGTGTGAAAGTATGCTCTAACTTCACTGATTTGCATCCCGCTGTCCAGCTTTCCCAACAACACTTGCTAAAGAGACTGTTTTTTCTCCATTGAATATTCTTGCTTTGTCAAATATTAATTGTCCATAGATGCGTGGGGTTATTTTTGGGCTCTCTGTTCTGTTTCATTGATCCATGTGTCTGCTCTTATGTCAAAACCACACTGTTGTTGTTTTTTAAAATGTACTTATTTATTTTTTTTGGCTGTGCTGGATCTATATTGCTGCATGCAGGCCTTCTCTAGTTGCAGTGAGCAGGGGCTACCCTTCACTGCAGTGCACAGGTTTCTCATTGCAGTGGCTTTTCTTGTTGCAGAGCACAGGGTCTAGGCGTGCAGGCATCAGTAATTGTGGTGCATGGGCTTAGTTCCTCCGAGCCATGTGGGATGTTCCCAGACCAGGAATCAAACCCATGTCCCCTGCATTGGCAGGTGGATTCTTAACCACTGAACCACAAGGGAAATCCCAATACCACACTGTTTTGATTACTGTAACTTTGTTGTATTATCTAAAGTCTGAGAGGGTTATGCCTCCTATTTTGTTTTCTTCAGGATTCCATTGGAAATTCTGGGCCTTTTATGGTTCCATATAAGTTTTAGGATTATTTGTTCCAGTTCTGTGAAAAATATCATGGGTAATTTGACAAATATCACATCAAATTTGTAGATTGCTTTGGGTTAGTTCAGTCACTCAGTCATGTCTGACTCTTTGCGACTCCATGGACTGCAGCATGCCAGGCCTCCTTGTCCATCACCAACTCCTGGAGCTTACTCAAACTCATGTCCATCACGTCGGTGATGCCATCCAACCATCTCATCCTCTGTCGTCCCTCTCCTCCCGCCCTCCATCTTTCCCAGCATCAGGGTCTTTTCCAATGAGTTGGTTCTTTGCATCAGGTGGCCAAAGTATTGATCTTCAGTATCAGTCCTTCAAATTAATATTCAGGACCGATTTCCTTTAGGATTGACTGGTTTGATCTCCTTGCAGTCCAAGGGACTCTCAAGAGTCTTCTCCAACACCAATTCAAAAGCATCAGTTATTTGGCACTCGGCTTTCTTTACAGTCCAACTCTCACATCCATACATGACTACTGGAAAAAACACAGCTTTGACTAGATGGACCTTTGTTGCTTTGGGTAGTATGACCATTTTAAGAATATTAATTCTTCCAAACTTGGGGCCCCTTTCTACCTGCTAGATGAGATGCTGAGAGATTCACGAATAATTCAATAAAGTCAATTATATCTTGGAAATTTACCCAGTTGAATTTTTGTTACTTAACACTATCCATGACTCTTGAGAGTCCCTTGGACTGCAAGAAGATCCAACCAGTCCATTCTGAAGGAGATCAGCTCTGGGATTTCTTTGGAAGGAATGATGTTAAAGCTGAAACTCCAGTACTTTGGCCACCTCATGAGAAGAGTTGTCTCATTGGAAAAGACTCTGATGCTGGGAGGGATTGGGGGCAGGAGGAGAAGGGGACGACAGAGGATGAGATGGCTGGATGGCATCACTGACTTGATGGATGTTGAGTCTGAGTGAACTCCAGGAGTTGGTGATGGACAGGGAGGCCTGGCATGCTGCGATTCATGGGGTCGCAAAGAGTCGGACACCACTGAGTGACTGAACTGAACTGAACTGAAATGAACTGATGGCCTAAAATGGGCTTCCCAGTTGGTGCCAGTGGTAAAGAACCCATCTGCCAATGCAGGTAGATATGAGAGACCCAGGTTTGATCCCTGGGTCGGAATGATCCCCTGGAGGAGGGCATGGCAACCTATTCCAGTATTCTTGCCTGGAGAATCCCATGAACAGAGGAGCCTGGCAGACTACGGCCGATACAACCACAAAGAGTAGGATACAACTGAAGCCAACTTAGCACACACAGACACACACGGCCTAAAACACCCAGAACTCCCACTTCCAGGGTACACTGTAAGTTGTACTTCCCATGCCTTTAAAGTTAGGCCAAGTTAGTCATTTATTTTGGCAAATAAAAGGTAAATGAAGTGCAAATCTTAGGACCCCCATATGCATTTACCACATCCCCTATAACTGCCTATTCTCAGGCTCCACTGAGCACCAGAATCATGTGGAGGGCTTGTTTAGCAGGTCCTGGTGCCACTCCTAGAATTTCTGATTCAGTACGTCTGGAATGCTGGGGCCTGAGAACATGCATTTCTAAAAAGCTCCAGGTGATATTTATGCTACTGGAATGACAAACCTACTTTAGGAACCAGGGTTCTAGAAGAATCCTCTTTGGGCCAGAGTTTCTGGGTGATATCTCCCTACTGAGCTATGTTTAAGATGAAGGACAGGTGAGAAGAGAATATTTTTTCTGCTCTCAGTGCACTGACATTTTCATGCACAAAATTCTTAAATCACATAAGAACTCAAGAAAACAACACTGTTTTGATTAAAAAGTGGCTTGTTCAGCTTTGGCTGGGTTCCAACATACAAATCCTCAGGCAATTAAATCCTCGTGGTGCAGAACTGCCAAGAGGTCCTTGGGCATGTCCTAAGGAACATCCCCCTTGGTCCACTTCTGGTATTAGGATAGCTACTTCCAAGAAAGAATTCAAGAATTTCCTGGGATGGCAGCCTCTCTCCTCTATGTCTTCCATGGGCTCTGCCTATGTCTTGAGTTCACCCTGTGGACAGCAAGAAAACGGGCCCAAAATGTAGTCACTTATGCTAAGCCCCATGGACTTAATGCTTAATGTAATTATAGTTTCAGCCTCTGGGAGGAATGGAATTTTAAACCAGTCAACCAGGAATTATCTGGTCATCACTAGTGACATAATCTGCATGGTGAACAGCCCTCTAAAGGAAGGGCTTCCCTTGTAGCTCAGTCAGTAAAGAATTTGCCTGCAGTGCAGGAGACCTGGGTTCAATCCCTGGNAAACCAGTCAACCAGGAATTATCTGGTCATCACTAGTGACATAATCTGCATGGTGAACAGCCCTCTAAAGGAAGGGCTTCCCTTGTAGCTCAGTCAGTAAAGAATTTGCCTGCAGTGCAGGAGACCTGGGTTCAATCCCTGGGTTGGGAAGATCCCACTCCAGTATCCTTGCCTGGAAATTTTCATGGACAGAGGAACCTGGTGGACTGCAGTCCATGGGGTTGCAAAGAGTCAGGCACGACTGAGTGACTCACACACACACACACACAAAGGAACGTGATCTTGCTACAACCAGTCCATTTTTGCCAGTACTGTCTTCCCTTTTCCTGCTCCCTTCTGCCTATAAATGTCTTTCATTTGTACAGCTCCTTGGAGCTCCTTTCCATCCGCTAGGTAGACTACTACCTGATTCATGAATCATTGAATAAAGCCAATAAGATCTTTAAAATTTACTCAGTTGAATGTTGCTTTTTCACAGCTCACAGGATCTGCTTTTCCATTACTGGATATCAAACACTGCTGGAGCCAATGGAGGACAGGGCATGTCTAAGACAAGATTTATCAGTGATTTCCCTGACATCAGAGCCATAAATCTGGCCAGCAGACGGTTGCAGAAAATGTACAGAGCTCCAGGAATGGTCCCACCCCTATAAAACTTAGGCCAAGTCAAGATAAGGGAGGCTATAAATCGGATTTGGCTCAATTAGTGTCCAGGCACCTCTGAGCACCATCTCTGCTACCAGCTCTGTCACTGGGGTGTTGCCCTCTTCTTATCTCTGAGGTCCCTCCCTCCAGCTGAGTGCACACACGTATCTTTGTCTTGCTTCCTCTCTTCTATTCCACTTCTTTCACTTTCTCCAATTCTTCTGGTTTCTCTAGTTGCAGTATTGCCTCTTACCTCTCTCCATGTATGTGTTCAGATCAGTTTGCTATCTTTCAGATTCTGCCTTTTTACCTGTCATAGTCTTTCTGCATATATCTTTAAAACATGTGTGTGTGTATATATATTTATATATATATATATAAATCAATTCAGAAAAAAATAAATAGTATACTGAAGATGACAAGTTAACTAAATACCTGGCTGCAATTTTAACCTTGAGTTTGGTTTTTGCTGGTGCTGTGAACACACAGCTTTGCTCTCTAAGGGTGACCATCCTAAGGCCTCATGCCTTTCTTGACAGGTCCCTTCCAACTGGATAGCCACAGTCTATGCTAAGCGCAACTGTTTGAGAGAGAAGCAGTGGCTTGTAATTAGAAGGTTGCGAAATCCTGTCCAACATGAAAGCTGAGGTTGAGTAAGGATCAGCTGGAAGAAGGCCAAATGGGAGGAGAGCAGGAGTGCACACTCCCACCCAGGGGTTTGGTCTTCAGGGGGCACTAGTGGTAAAGAACCCACCTGCCAATGCAGGAGATGCTGAAGACAAGGGTTTGATCCCTGTGTCAGGAAGATCCCCTGGAGGAGGGCATGACAACCCACTCCAGTACTCTTGCCTGAAGAATCCCATGGACAGAGAAGCCTGGTGGGCTATGGTCCATAGCATTGAAAAGAGTTGAACACAACTAAGGCAACTCAGCATGCATACACACACCCAAGGCTAAAGGGGCAGGTGGGCTTCTGGCTTCTCTCTCCAAGAAGAGTGGGAGGCTGAAACCACAGCAGCAACACTGAGATTAGAAGGAGGGAGAGGTGATGTTAGGTGAGGGTCTCTCATTTTCCCCCTAAAGAGCAGCAAGTCCTAAACCCAGGAAGCCTTTCAGGCCAGGAGCTTCCACAATCAACTCCTCTCACAGCCCCACAATACTTATAAGAATTCCTGCACCACCTCTGGAGAAGGCAAGAATGAAATTCCCTCCTGTTGGATATGAAGAGGACCCTGCCCTTCTCATGTAATCATGGAAATCATAAGGAGAGAAGAAAAGGGACAGGGTGGCACAGGAAGCATGTGAGATGAAGCAGCAGCTGAGGAAAGAAGAGTTTGCCTTGTCTTACCAATCACCACAGCTCTGACCTTTATCCCATCCTAGATCACAATGCTCCTCTGTCCTAAATGGGGGAAAAAACTCATTTTTCAACACTCTCTTCTGAACTGTATCAATGAATAAGCTGATTCATCCCTATTGGGCTGCAACCACCACCTGCCTCACATGGGGAAGGAGAAACCACTGCCCACCATTCCAAGTTCTTGACCACAATGGACAGTCATCACCTCATACCCAAAACAGAAATGTCCAGCACTTTTCCACTAACTCTGGATTAGGCCCTAATCAACCCTAGTCTTAGAGTTCTCATGTTGACCCCAACACATTCACTGAATCACATCCTCCACCAAAACACCTCTGACAGGCCCAATCTCCTTCACTGGCCATATAATTTCAGTGTTTTTGATAACCTCAGAGATTATTTACCCAGTTCAGACCCACTTCTTGCAGACTGGAACACCAAATCCCAGAGAAGCTAAGTTGTTCATGCAATGTGCACACAGTCCCTTCTGGCAAAGGCAAGTCAATGGCAGCCTTTTGTGGACAGTGTGGTCAGTGCCTTTCAGTCTTGGGTTACATCTTCCCCCCTTTCACACTCAAGTCTCCTTTTTTTTTTTTTTTTTGCCATGTGGCTTTCAGGATCTTAGTTCTCTGACTGGGAACGAAACCTGTGCCTACTGCAGTGGAATCATGGAGTTCCAGCCACTGGACTGCAGGTAATTCCCTCAAGTATCCCATTTTAGACCATACATGACATAGAATCACTATACTGAGTAACATATAGTCACAATATCTATTGTACTATGTTATGTACTGAGTTAAGACGGAGTCAGGAAAAACCCCAGGGGTGACATTGGACCAGTCCTGCATAAAGTCATAAGAGCCTTGCGGAACTTGGGTGGTGGCATTAATTCAGACCTGGCTGGAAAGCTGGGAAATTAGAAAGGCCTTTGGTCAAAATTCCACATGAGCTGGGCCTCAAGCCACAGGCCGAAGTCTAATAAGTTAAGCAGGTGGAAACGTATGCACAGAGGAGCACGAGCATAAGCAAGCCTGTGGGGCAAACGTCTGGTGGAGAGTGCCATGAGCCAGGCCCTGAGAACACCAACATGGGGGTGACACAGGCCTGGCTAGGAGAGCTCAGGCCAGATTCCAGAAGAGGGAAGCGCAGGGACAGCAGGACTAGAAGGTGGGGGCACGGGGGTGCAGTGGCTCTTTCTGCTACCACCTCCAGCCAAAGGCCACAGGCTGTTTCAGATCTTGAGTATGCTCAGCTCCACTAACCTCCCAGAGCCTTCTTGACTGCATCCCTCTTTAATGACCTATTTTTTACTGCCCTGTGCCACCTATTAGGTAAGTGCACCCCTGTGTTCCTTACCTGGATGTCTGACCCATGGTATATTTTCTGTGTTCCTAACAAGCCCTACCAGTGTTTGGCAATCTGAAAGATCCTGGTAAATACTTCTTGTGCTAAGCTGCTTTACTCGTGTCCGACTCTGCAGTCCTATGGACTGTAGCCCACCAGGCTCCTCTGTCCATGGGATTCTCCAGGCAAGAATACTGGAGTGGGTTGCCATGCTCTTCTCCAGGGGATCTTCCCAACCCAGGAATTGAACTTCCGTTTCTTACATCTCCTGCATTGGCAGGTGGGTTCTTTACCACCAATGCCACCCAGGAAGCCCAAATATTTCTTAATAAGCCACATGTACTTTCGCCAACCAGTGAAATGGTCCCCTTGTTCCCTTAGTTCAGGCTATGGCACAGTGTGGTGGGAGAAGTCAATGGGATTTCCCAAGAGGGTAATATGGAAAGAGGGTAAGGGAGGGAAAGGGACAGGATACTAGAAAGGAAAATAAAAGAAGTGAGCTCTGAGGAGAAACACTAGTATTTCAACAGGCACAGAACATGTGGTCTCAAATGACATGCCCCATAGCAGACTTGGCCCAGCTTTCACCCAGTTGCTGATTTCAAGACAAGCCAGAAGGCAAGAGGCCCATGTGGGGACACTCAGGGTTCAACTCACGGGTATGAACCTCAACCCACACCCCACTGCTCCCAGTCCCTGCTGCCCAGTGCCCAGGAGGCGAACGTCGTCGTAAAGCTGCAGGACTAACCCAGTAATGCTGATGGAGCTGGAGACCCAGGAGCTCACTTTGCCGGCTTCCTGGTGGTTGCTGCCCCCTACTGACAGAGCAGGACCATAACAGCCCAAGAAGCCCATCTCCCCTCCACATGGAAGGCAGAGTAAGGAAGACCATGAAAATCATATCCAAACAGGGAAATCCAACCTTCAGTGGGATCTTTATAAAGGGCCTCCTGATTGGGCGCATGATGGGAAGAGGGTTCCTTTCGTGAATTTCATTGCATTATGAAGCTTCAGAGAACTGCTAACATGGATCACTGACCTGGCATTGTACTGAACACATCTAGATTTTCTCATCATACAGGTCATAAAATTGAAGCATAAATTTGAAAACTACTCCCTGGAGATGTGGAGTTTCTAGGACTATAGATATAGATTCCTATCTCCTAACTGCAATATTAACAAAGTATAGATCTTCCTAGACCTACAATGGAGGATACATCCTGACAAACCCATCATAAGTAGAAAATATCCTAAGTCAAAAATGCAACTTAATACACTTTAACCTATTGAACATCATAGCGTAGCCTGCTACTGCTGCTGCTAAGTCACTTCAGTTGTCTCTGACTCTGTGCGACCCCATAGACAGCAGCTCACCAGGCTCTGCCGTCCCTGGGATTCTCCAGGAAAGAACACTGGAGTACAAGTGGGCAAAAACATCTAACACAAGACTATTTTATAATAAAATGTTAAATACCTCATGTAGTTTACCGAATGCTGTTGTTGTTTAGTCACCAAGTCATGTCCAACTCTTTCCAACCCCATGGACTGTAATCTGCCACTCTTCTATCCATGGATTACCCAGGCAAGGATACTGGAGTGGGTTACCATTTCCTTATCCAGGGGATCTTCCCGACCTAGAGACTGGACCCACATCTCCTGCATTGCAGGCAGATTCTTTACCGCTGAGCCACCAGGGAAGCTCCTATTGAATACTGTACTGAAAGTGGAAAACAGAATGGCTGTATGAGTATAGAATGGTTCTATGTGTACCAGTTGTCTAGCCTCATGATCATGCAGCTGACTGGGAACTACAGCTTGCGGTCGCTGCCTAGCATCACAAGAGTATCATATCTCACACCACTAACCCCGGGGAAAAAAAATCAACAAAATTAAAATTTTGAAGTACAGTTTCTACTGAATGTGTATAGCTTTCTCATCATTGTAGTCAAAAAATCAAATAAAATTATTGTAGGTCAGAGACCACCTATAACCTGGTATAGATTTGGATCACAGCTGCTGCTGCTGCTGCTGCTGCTAAGTCATTTCAGTCCTGTCCAACTCTGTANGAATGTGTATAGCTTTCTCATCATTGTAGTCAAAAAATCAAATAAAATTATTGTAGGTCAGAGACCACCTATAACCTGGTATAGATTTGGATCACAGCTGCTGCTGCTGCTGCTGCTGCTAAGTCATTTCAGTCCTGTCCAACTCTGTACGACCCCATAGACGGCAGCCCACCAGGCTTCCCCGTCCCTGGGATTCTCAAGGCAAGAACACTGGAGTGGGTTGCCATTTCCTTCTCCAATGCATGAAAGTGAAAAGTGAAAGTGAAGTCACTCAGTCGTGTCCGACTCCTAGCAATTCCATGGACTGCAGCCCACCAGGCTCCTCCGTCCATGGGATTTTCCAGGCAAGAGTACTGGAGTAGGGTGCATTGCCTTCTCCATTGGATCACAGCAGGGAGACACAAAAGCACATTTATTAGGTGCTGGGTGCCAGGGAGACTGAGGCCCCATTGCCCACTTGAAAAGGCCAGAACTCAAGAGTCATTATCACTATGACCATGATGTAACATGGTACAAAAATGAAGATGACTCCAGATCCCCATAACTTCACCTTTTGCTTACTTTAATATTCTTTGACCATCCTGATAGTTCTCAGCTTTTTCTCTTCACAGTAAAACTTCCTAAGAGCTGACTACACCTACGCCCTCCACTTTCTTACCTCTAGCTCCTTTTGGCACCTTCACTCAAAGGCTGAAGAGTTTGGACTCAATAGTAATGATCCCCCAACCTTTTTGGCACCAGGGACCAGTTTTATGGGAGACAATTTTTCCACAGACTGTTGGAGAGGTGGATGGTTTGGGAATGATTCTCGTAAGGAGTGCACAGCCTAGATCCCTCACAGGCACAGTTCACACTAGGGCTTGTGCTCCTGTGAGAATCTAATGCCACCCCTGATCTGACAGGAGGTGAAACAAGCAGTAATGCTAGTAATGGGGAGCAGCTGTAAATAGAGATGAAGCTTTGCTCATTCACCTGCTGCTCACTTCTTGCTGTGTGGCCTGGTTCCTAACAGACCACAGACCAGTACTGGTCAATGGCCCAGGGGTTGGGGACCCCTGCTCTCGAGTCCGACTGCCTCCATTACCTTCTGTAAGGCAGATTGGGCACCCCTCCTATGCCTGTGTTCTCATCTATGAAAAGGCAATAGTGGTGATGTCTACCTCTTAATGTGGTTGTGGTGCTAAATGGGTCAGCACATATGCCTGGTACATGGGATACACAGTGCAATCCACTACTGTTACAATAGGGCTGGGGGCACACTGCCCTGCTCAACCATTAGCGTTAACCCTCCTGGTCTTTTTCCACTATTGCCTCATCTGGTAGGTGATATTGCATGGAAAAACTGGTAGGCATGGCCAGCCCTTCTTCTGGGGGCTCCTTTGAATGAGGAGCCTTCCAGGTCCCACACTGCCATAGGGAAGCATGACCCTGGACCCACTTGGCCAAGGACACAGGCCATATACTCAGAGCAGCTTTTCCAGTGATCAAGCAAGTATTTGGCACCCAACTACCTTATCACATTTATTTCTCAATTAAGAAGACAGGTCAAGAAAGGCAGTCTCACACCTGGACAATCTTGTCAAAGGGTACATGGAGGCTCCTAACAGCCCATCCACCATCTGAGGGCCCCAGGGTCACTCCTCTGCCCTCCTATCCCTGCCTTCACCTTGCCCCTTAAAGGTCAAGATACCCATTTCCCACTCAGTCTCTCCCCTCCCTCCTCCCTGTTAGCATCTTCTCCATCCCTCAGTAGACTTGCTCCTCAGCTGGCTATAAATGCAGGCTCACCTCTGGTAGGACTCAGTTGAAAGCCTTCACTCCACCGCTGCAGCTTTTGAAGTTCTTGTCTTTTCCCCAACCTGATTCCACTCGATGTTTCACAGGCTGCCGGTCCAAATGTACTCAAACTCCTCCTGACTCACAATAGGTCAAGCCCTGACTTGAGAGTCACCTTTTACCTATGTTAAATTTTAATTTCAGACAAATGACAATGTGTATGTCCTAAACACTGCAGGGAGGCAAAAATACTGTCTTATCTGGAATTCAAGTTTAACTGAGGATCCTGTATATTTGCTAATATACAAATATATTATACAATATATTTGTACAATATAATTATACAATTATATACAAATATAATATTTGCTAATACTTGTCCCTCCCCTTTATTTATGCTCATGTTCAGGATTGGCACCATCATCTCACCTGCACCACCGGTGGCTGACACACCCACACCACCCTGCAGAGAGCCCTTCCCGGCTAGCAGATTGGTGGTTGTGGTGGGGTGGGGGAGTGTTCCCGGACACCACTGACCTGGTGTGCATTCACCCCAGCCCTGTGGCCATAAACCTTCCCTCCTCTCATGGCTGCAAGTTTGATCCACCTCATCCTTCAACTCCCAAGAGACCTTCCCTGACTACTCCATCAAAACACATCTCGCTTCACCCTGCTCCTCCCTTCTCTCCATCTTCAACCCTTTCTCCTCTTCCCTCCCCTGAAAGAGACAATAAACTTCACTGTTACATAAACTATTTTATTTAAATAAAATCAGGGGCAGATCCTTTCCCCCCATACACACAGGCACATGCATGCACGCACGCACGCCCACATCCTCCTCCATTTTCCCTCCACCCATGGCCACCTCAAACCTGGCAGTTCTCATCATGACCATCCTGTTTTAACCCTGGGACAGAGAGATCACCTCTGTTTGAAAGCCCTGCCCCACCCCACCCCAGCCCTCCTAGTTGATGGCAGCGGCACACAGGCCTAGGCACAAATTCTCCTGTCCAGAGTCCAGCTCTCAGCCCTCCTGGGGTGGGACAGGAGGATCGGTTCCCCAAGGCACCCAGATCCAGTGTAGCTTCCCTGCCTTTCCCCCACACAGCATGGGAGTGCCCTCAGACACCTGAAACTGCTCCCTATGGAGGGTGGGTTCCCTCACTGCAGGGCAACCCTGCCCTGTATCAGCAGAGGCTCTGCAGCCAAACCTGAGCATCCCCCAAGGATTCTGGACTAGGTATGGTTTGGTTTTGGGAAGAGTGAGGGAGAGCAATTGAGCACCAAATTCCCTAACTCCACCCAACAGAAGAATGCCGAGATTTGGTTCAGCATCCTCTAATCAGAAAAAGTAAACAGACCTAACTCCACAGCAGAAATGGGAAGAGCTTCAGCCATCACAACCTCACTACATCTCCACCCCCCAACACGGACCCACTAGCACCTTGGCAATGTTGGACACAGCCCAGCTGGGGAAACACAATGCACACGGGAGCCTGTTTGGAGTTTGTAGTGTTGGTTGACAATGGGACTGGGCTTCAACCTTCCCTGACACCAGTATCCCTCAAGTCCTGCTTTGAGGCACAGGTGGCTTCGGTCACAAAGAGGAAGCACTAAAGGGATGGGTGGTGTTTTCCAGAGGCACACAGTCCTGCAGCACTTCTTACATGTTACCCATGAGCAGGCTGGGACAGAGGATGGGCTGCTGGAAGGTTCCACAACATCCCAGGACCCACCTGGGAGATGAGTAGGCGGGAGGGGGACCCATCCATTCACTCAAGCTGGGGGGACCAAGATGCTGGGACCCAGGTCCAGTGCCCACCTTCTCTGACGGTTTCCCTGTGCCGCCCAGACAAATTTCCCTGAGGGGAAAAACCAGACAGAAGTCAGAAAGAGGGCAGCAGACAGACAGACTGTGAAGAACCAACATGGGGAAAGGAGATGTCAGAGCCAAAGACAAGCCTTCTGAAAGGGTAAGGCAAAGAGAGCTGCCACCTGTGGTGGGCAGGGCAAGGTGAGAAAGCCAGGACATACACAACAGACTCAAGACGCAGCCAACCTGACCTCTCTGGGGGAAGCAAGGACCCAAGGAGAGGGAGCTGGGAACCTGCAGGGCCCTCCTTGGGCCAGTGGTGGTATGAATGCATCAGCCACCCTGAGCACCGGGCTACAGGCTGATACTGCGCTGGTGGCGACCTCCACGACCCCCACTCCGGGGACCCAGCTCCTGGCCATCTAGACTGGTGTGGTCCGATAGACCCCGCAGGTGCTCCACGGAATCGCACTTCTGCAGGTCCGAGGCCACAGTGCGCAGGCTCAGCAGGCTCAGCGTGTCAGTGTCCGGGGCAGCGCCAGGCCCCAGGCTGACGCCCTCCTCCAGCCCTCCACCCTCCGCCCCCTCGATGATCCCGCTGTCCGCATCCTCGCCACCATCAGGCCCAGCCTCCGCCCCCACTGGAGAGGAGCGCCTCTGGCCCGGGGTATGAGCAGGCTGGCCCCGGCGCCGCGCATGAATCTGCTCGCTGATCTGCTCCAGGTTGCGCAAGGCGACTGAGTAACGGGTCTTGGCCTGGGCCACCTGCTGCTCCAGCTCTGTCACCTTGGCCTTGTGCTCCTGCAGAGGGAGGGTCAGAGTCAGGTGACCCTTTGGGCAACTGTCTGAAGCACCTGGAGCTGACAAGTCCTCTCAGACCCACTGAGATATCCCTTCTCCAATCTTGGCTCTGCTGATCCCCAACCACTAATCTGCAGTGCGGAACCAACCCTACCCAGCCCCTCTTCACTCCTCTTCTTCCTGGGATCCTCCTTCCGCAGCAATCTGCCCTGGTCCTACCTGGCATTGCAGGGTCTTCCTCCCAGGTCTTCAATCCCACCCACTTTCCGTTCCCTATCTGGCCAATTCCTCTCCCCTTTCTCTCTGGTTTCCCCCAATTCTCACTTCTTCTCCTTTACGTCCCTTCTCTGTCAGCATCCGTTCCCCACCCCCACCTCCCATTCCTGTGGAGTCACTCTGAGCACAGTTGTCCCGCGACACCGGCCTGGTGGATGGCCCAGAGAAACACGCTAGCGTCCCCTCTACCGGCCCTCCCTTTCTATGCCTGCTCCCTCCCATCTTCCGCCCCCTCCCCCCCACACTCAGCTACCTCCAGGATCTGGCTGAACTGGGCCTTGAGCTCAAAGTAGGGCCGGCTCTTGCCAATGGCGCGGCGAAGGGTCTTCTGCAGGGCCTGAACCCGAGCCTCGGCCTGCTGGCACAGCCGTGTCACGCGCTGGTGCTCCCGCTCACCACGAAGCCGCTCTTCCTCTGCCTCGTTCACCTGGGCCAGGCGGGGCGGAGCACACACATCACTGAACACGGACCCACACTCCTGCCCCTATCGCCTGCCCAGTCTGTCAGTCCAAACGGTAAACTGTCTACAGAGCCCGGAGAAGGCACTGAGCTCCCAAGGCACAAGAGAACTGTGAGTCCTCGCGCCTGCCTGCTGTTACCTGCGCCACCCGCCACCTCAGCTTTGTTGCTGCCAGGAGGTGCCGAGGTCCTTAGCCCACTCACGAGCCTGCGGGAAATGTCCATTCATCTATGACACATCTGCCACATCGCGGTCCTCAGAGCTCACCCTTGGGGATTGGGGGAAGGGAGGAGCCTCACTGGGAGAGCCACAGCTCTGCTCTGGGTTCTCCAGGTTTCCATGTCCAAGCAGCTAACAGGCAAGGGCTCCAGCCACCGCATCCACCAAGACCAAGAAGTCGACCTCACACACACACAGCTTCAGCAAGCAACCCCTCCCCCAATGCTGTGTGAGTTCCAGAGAAGTGGAACTCCTGCTCTCATGTGACCCATGGGTCTGGACTAAGGAGCACACAAAAAAGCTTGAGAAACGACCACTCCTCAGGAGCTGACACTTACTCCTACACAATAAATGATTGTGTCCCCTCAAACTTTTTTTTTAGGTGTTTTTGTTTTTTTTTTTTAATGTGGACCATTTTTAAAGTCTTTATTGAATTTGTTACACTGTTTTATCTTTTGTGGTTTTTTGGCCACCAGCCATGTGGGATCTTAGCTCCCCCAACCAGGGATCAAACCCACACCTTCTGTACTGGAAGGTGAAGTCTTAACCACCAGAGAAGTACACCCCCCCACCCTAACCAAGGAATAGTAAGAAAAACCCAACTAAAGTGGCAGAAAAAACAGAGAAGTTTATCAAGGAAGAGTTCACCATAGTAAGCACCTGTTATCCAGGGAAAGGAAGAGTCTCTCTGCTGAAAAGGATTTTCTTCCCTGAGATACAATGGCATCCTTGAGAGCTCCCCCCACCACCCCCGCCCCATATATACATCCCACATTAGGGGCTATAAGGAGGCCGCATCTCTTGTGGACCTAACTTTTATTCTGCACCCCACCCCCACCCCCCATCCCAACAGCCAGCCTGGGATGCAAACACTAGCCTCTGGAGGTCAGTGAGGCCTATCAAACCTATACCAGTCAGGCTGTATGACATAATCACAGGTAATAGGATCTTGGCCAAGCCAATGAAGAATTAGGCCCAGCAGCTATTTCAGAAGAATGGATGCAATTCTATGCTTGACTAGCTATGAAAGTTCTAGGCAGAAGAACAGGGGAACAGACAACAGCCAGCTGAGCCAGCAGCTTTGCTGAGAGGAATCCCACTGGAGCCAGCACACTACTGGCTCCCATCAGTGCACGCTGCTGAGTTTGCTTGGGGAAGGCAACTGGTGACTGGCTCCCAAGGAGTTTAAAAG
>SJYV01018713.1:39295-59539 GCA_006410875.1 Neotragus pygmaeus | reverse complement strand
GGGAGGGTGGGGAAGGACCTCATGAGACTGAGCTGCAAAGACCCCTGGCTGCCCATGGAGACCCTCCCTGGGCAAGGACAAGAGAAGGAAAAAGGCCACTGTAATGTTGGCTTCACCTCCCAAACTGCACTAAGGATAAGTGCTGAGGAAGCAAAATTCTACAAAGAATATATTCCAAGGGTAAGCTAAGAGAAGAAATACGTGTAGAAACAGAAGGATACTCCAGTGGAGGGCAAAGCGTATAAAATCCAGCACTCTCCAAGGCTGCTGGACCTTTGCCCTAGGAAGAGCAAAGAAAAATCCACACCTTTTAGTTGGAAGGTGGTTAGTTGATGGTTGAGACCATCAGCTCCAGTCCAGCAGATGAGCTGAATGAAATAACCAGACAACTGCTTGGAGATATTCATCATAACCATAGTTACCAAACAAAACACTAGAAACAAAGCTAAGTTTTCAGTTACAGGAAACTGGTTAAACAAATAATAGTACATCTAACATAAGAAAATCTTAAGTTCCTAAAAGCAATGGCATGGATGGGTAATTCTTGACATGGAATCATGTCCTCAAATAATAAAGAAAGAAAAACAGTACATGTGTGATCCAATTTTAGCAGGATATTTTTTTTTTTAGAGATTATTTGTGCTATATTAATCACATTTTTATTTTCTATGTTTCATGATGCTTTTATATCTTGGAGGTCTTGCTGGCCCTTCTAGGGCTGCCTAACTTCTAGAGACAGGGAACTACTCTGTGAACACACTTTTTATATGCAAATCCACCAATCTGAAGCCCATCACCTCCTTTATCTAATGCTCTTAAGCCAGTATTTCCCCTGCTCTACTGGAGAAGGAAATGGCAACCTACTCCAGTATTCTTGCCTGGAGAACCCCATGGATGGAGAAGCTTGGTGGGCTACAGTCCATGGGATCGCAGAGAGTCGGACACGACTGAGCGACTTCACTCACTCACTCACTCCCCTGCTCTAAATCACTGAAAGGCTATGTACCAAAAAACTGAAGACCTTCCCCATAGTCCAGAGCCTGCCTCTGTTATTCAAACTGGCCAATCCTAAATTTGCTCAAAGCTGCCTACCCTGTCTTACCCACTCCTTCCCGTGAAAACAACGATAAAGGCTCTACAATAAAAGATCTGAGAGAAGCTTTCCCCTCACATTTTCTGCCTCCTCACCCACTCGGGTGCTTCCCCATGTAGTCCTGAAGAATCTGACAGGGGGTGCCACTGCCTTCTCCGTCTATTCTCTTAGGAACTAAGTAATCAACTTTTTTAAGGTAGTTGTCTCTGTGTCTGTCACCTTATCACACCTGACTAAAACAACTTTCAGGTACAAAGATCACAAAACATGCATGTGGTTGGATCTGGAGAGATTCTGGTTCTCTTATCTTTTTTTATAGTTACAAGTCACACTTACAGCCTTCCAATAGTGACCCCATATTATTTATATAAAGAAAAATTTTTAAGGAAGGAAATAGGGTAAAAGAGTGGAGAAGTAAAGAGAGCATGAACCAAAGGGGATACAAGAGGAAAAGATAACTAGAAAAGGTGCTCTGTCTCACACCCCATACAGAGACAGAAGACTACAGGGCCAGGCTCTGCATGCAGCCCCCCGCCCCAGAATGTGCGTCAGCTGGCCATACCTCCTTAGCCAGCCGCCGAGCTTCATAGTAGGGCCTGGCCTTCTCGATGCAGCTCCCTAAGTGGGAGCCCTGCATGTTGAGCTTCCTTGCTGACTCCTGCAGGATCCTCCGGTAGGTGGTCCTGGCCTCCTGGCAAAAGAATAGGGACACAGGCAGAGGGAGGCATGTGCGTGGGTCCTAACCCCTCTTGTTTTTCACACATGCCCCTTCCCTGCCACTGTACTGAAAGAGGACAGAAAATGATGAGAGCACCTCTGGAACCAGCCCAAGAGTGTGAGGAAAAGGAGCATCACTCACATCCAGCTGCAGCTCCACTTGGTTGATTTCCTCACTGGCCTGGTTCAGATGCTCCAGCTCCTCCTGCCACAGAGAGAGGCAGAAAGTTAGAGCAGCGGAGGAAAGCAGCCTCATATGAACCAGGCAGGGCAGGAACATGGGTACAGAGGGAAAGCCCAGCCAAGTAGGGAAGGGAAGAAATGGAACAGGTCACTGTCAAATGCCTTCTTGTCAGAGATCTAATAACATACAGCCTCTTGTAATCCTCACAATTCCACCTCTGTATCATGCAGTAAATCCCCATTTTAAGGACGAGAATTGAGGTTCAGTATGGAAAACTCCTACACACACAACACAGTGGCAACAAGTCTGCTGCCATCAGACTGCACCACCACCTCCTCCTTGTACTCCAGCCAGGAGTCTCCTCAGAGACTAATGGTCTCTGTCCCAGGCAAGGAGAAACCCCTGGGCCCTACTCACCCAGCACATTTTTACTACATACTTATACACTCAGCACCATGAAAGCTAGAATTTAGAGCACAAAGATGCAGCAGCTCAAAGCCCAATAGTCAGCAACAGGCCCTTGGTCATGTGAGGAGCCACAGGAGAGGAGGGCATGATAAGGGCTGGGAACCAAAAGGAGAGCAGGTGACCAGGTTAGGCAGGTTTTCAGGAGAGAAGCCAGAGAGGCTGGGGCACAGGGACAGGACACTCGGACTTCTCCCAGTGGCAGGGGCAACCCCTCAGAGCTTGATGCCCCCAGTGGTTTAGGAAGGCAGACTTGGGCAATGTAGCGAAAGCTTGGAGGAGTCAGAGAGACAAAAGTGAAGGCTGTCTGGAGTACTCCAGGTGGGAAAGGAGAGGGCAGATCCCTGGGAAATCCAGGATGCAAAATCATTAGGACTTCGTGAACAATTAAGGTCAAGATCAGGGAAGAACACATGGTTCAAGACACCTCTAACTGCTTGGGCGGTGGTGACAGAACCCCAGGTCCCCACATAGTAGATCCTAAGGCAAGGAGGGAGAGCCTCAGGAAGAAGTTCACCAGACACACTGGCCTGAACTCCTCTCTGGCCCCAAGCACTGGCAAAAGCAGCAAAAATCACCCGTGCATTTCAGCGGCAGGGAGGGTGCTGGCCTGAGTATCCTCCCCTCTCCTTGGTCAAGTTCCTGGGGCCCAGGGAGCCAATGACACTCCCGAGGAAGAGCAGTGCCTAGAGAGCTGCCTGGTGCTCAGCTATAGTTTCCTCCTCCAGAAGCCCTGGACAGGCCAGCAGTAGCCAGCCTGATGTCTGCCTGCTGCCCATTACCACGCCCTACACTCCACCTGCACCTGGAAGTGAGGAACACTGCCATCACTGCTCCTGCATACTTCATTTGGCCCTTTCAAAAGCCCCTTGTGTGATCACCCTTTAGTCCTTTTATTTCTGTAGCTTACCTCAAGCTCTAAAAGATTTGAGTCAGCAAGAAAGAATGCAAGAAATCAAGTTTGTGCTCTAATTACAGTATAAGATACAACACAAAGGAGGAAACATACAAAACCAGGAACAATGATATGAAAATACGCATTCTCACAACAATGTAGACTCTGCCTCAGAGAGGACACAAACTTGTCTCTAAACTTTTCAGAACAGAGATATCTGACAAAAATATAATGTGAGCCTTATGCAGAATGTTTAGTTTTATAAAAGCCACATTTATAAAAGAAAGAAAACCACCAAGATGAAATTTTAACAGTACATTTAACTCAATATATCTAAAATAATAACACAGTTTCAACCTGTTATCAACATAAAATAATAATTACCAATATTGTAACTTTTTACTTTAAACCCATGGCTTTGAAATCCACATGCATCTGACCTTAGAGCACAGCTTAACGTGGATAGTCGGATGTGGCTCCTGTACCGGTCTGTGTAGATCTAGAAGCTAGTGCACAAGATCCACTGATTAGTCACACAACTCAGTGCTCATAAGGTAACAACTGGCCACTGTGGAAAACAGGCCACCGGCATGGCTCAGAGGACCCGAGAGGAAGCCTGGGGCAGTGCCAACACCAGCCTACACGCACACAGCTTTGAGTTTCACAGTGCCTTCCTGACAGGGATGTCCTCTTCAGCTAATGAGATCACCACAAAGAAATTGTCAGAAAAGACAATTCCTGTCTGGGTGAGAGGCAACCGGGCCCTCTTTGGGCTCTGCTTTCTGTGGCTGAACTTGGCCCACAGGGAGTTTCAGATAGTCTAAGGGAGGAGGTGACCAGTCCTTTCAGCAGTTCCCACTGGAATACTCTCTATCTCATCCCATTCACATTTGATAGACAAGAAACAATGGGGCAGGGAATCACAGATGTAGTTGGGACCCAGGACCTGACCTATGATCTGGTTTTCCTGCTACTATTAATTACATTCCTAGGACTAATGATGTCCTTAGATGGATACCTCAAAGACAGGAGTACCACCACGTAAGAAAACCTACAGTCCTGGTAAGATAATAATAATTTTGGGGGAGAAGAGAAAGAGGTGGGTAAAAGGCACCCTGTAATGTTCCTCTGAGTAAACCAAGGTCTAAGACAGGATCCCATTTGGTTCCACAGCCCAAAGCACTTCCAGACCCTGACAAGATCATCAGAGGAGTGAATGGCAAGTCATCGTCACTAGAAAGAAAACGAAAGACTTTAGCTCTTGGTCTACAGAAGCAGGCATGCATGTCTTTCTACATTGAAACTTGTACCCACGAAGCACCTCCAGCAATTTAAAAAGGCTTCCTATTGACTCTGAGGTCTGCTCCTCAGAGTCACAAAGCTCTAACAGGACAAGGAGACTGGGGAGAGAGCAAGCTGGAGGGCAAAGGGTTAGGGGATGGGAGTAGACAGGCTGAGGCAGACTGAGGGCAAAACACAGCAGGAAGCCAACAAGCACCCAGGGCTCTGCTTCGGACCACTGGCAACACATTCCATTTGGCCTGCTGCACCAGGGACTCCTGGCACCTGACTGAAATTGAATTCGAGGAGGATGAAGTCTGAGTCAGCATTCAACATCCATCAGTGAGCCTGCAGCCCGCAGGGAGAGTGACCTTCCCGGAGCACACCAGGCTGATGCCCAGGATGCCAGGCCACTGAGTCAAAGGCAGTTAGGAGACAGATGCTCTTGCCCAACTTGTGTAAGCCATTAAAACACTCAAGCCCAAAACGAAGTATAATCTTATATACTGTGTTGTATACCTGAAATTTATATAATATCCTAAATCAAATATTGATATATCTTGATTTAAAAAAAACCCAAGTCCACAGTCAGTCAGGAGGATTAGGGTGATACAGGACCTAAAGACTTAGAAATAAAGTAAAAATGACCTCCAGAGCAAGCTAAACATTTCAGACAATCCAGAGATTGCAAAGTCACTCTGAGGAGGAGGAGGTGAATGAAAGCATCTACTTAATTGAGGAAAGAAATGTCCATCACAAAGAGGGCTGAAAAAGGTCATAGGAGAGAAGACCCAGCCCCATCCCAGTACTACCCTCCTCTATTCCTTCCTGCCACTGGGACCCTACCTCTCAGAAAGCTAAGGCCCAGCCTGGATGCCTCAGAAAAACTGTGCTGAGGTCAAGGCACAGAGAGACATCCAGTGGACTTCCCTGGGATGCAGCACACTTCAGGTAGGCCTATAGCTGGCAACCACCTGGCTTCCTTCCAACTTCCAGAAGGATGCTAGACAACTTCCAGACAAAAAGGCCCAAGCTGTCTGTCTGCCAAGAAGCCCCATTCCCCACGCCAGAAAGAGCCTGGGCCTAAGGGACCACTTCTGAGAGTCCCAGAAAATACCTGAATAGGGTCTCCATCTTTGGGCTATCCTTGGATCAGTGGATTCGCCCAGGCAAAGAGGAGAATGTACATGTTTGGCCGAAGCTCAGGAATGAGTATTCCTAAACTTCCCTGGTAGGTACTGATGGATTTGTGGGTAGAGACCCACTGAATGCACCAATCTATTTAAAGTGCTAAAATATAGGATCAGGATAACATGATCTTGCACACTGTCAACACTACAAAGAAACTCAAAAGACACATACCCAATGTCTTTCTCATCTAGAAGAGCCCAAACCCAGATCTAAAGGCCACCAGCTTTCACCATGAAAGGCGCTCCTCACATCAAGCTGCCTCTTCCACATAGCAAAAAGACGGTGCATCTCTGCTGAGGTCAGAGCACTAGACCAGTCTCATCAGCAAGGGAGGACTCTACAATAAGAAGAGCACTAGACCAGTCTCATCAGCAAGGGAAGACTCTACAATAAGACCTTGCCTCCCTACATAACCTACAACATTCCACAACGTGCCTCCTGGTTTAGCAACAGAGACTAGGGTTCTTCTGTCCCTCTCGCTTCATTAACACTGCAGGCTCACTCAAAGCAAAGTAAATCTTACTCTCGCTCAGTATTCTCTGACCCTCACAGAGTTCACCCAATACAACTGTCGATGATGATGGAAATGTTCTACATCTGCCCTGACAGCAACACCTGAGGAACTCCATTTTTTTATTAATTCTTAACTGAATTTAAGTATTCACATGCAGCTAGTGGCTACTTTACTGGACAGTGCAGCATTACAGTTGCCCTTTAACACCACCACCTTTGCCTGTGTAGGCAATGGAAAAATACACAGGAGCAGAAGCGACTAAGCAAAGAAACCACAACTTATTCTCCTCTGCAGTTGAGCAAGGAATGATGCAAAGGGGAATATGAAGAATATCAACAAGCCCTCCTCCCTGACAAACAGAGATCTCTTTCTCAAAGCAAGACCTACAAACTTTCATCAAAGATAGGCAAGAGTTTGTCAAAAGAATCACAGGACAGGGTCAGAGCAGAGCGGCAAAGAGCTGTGCAAATAAACTAGACTAAGCCTTCATCTTACAAATGAAGAAAAAGGAGGCTCAAAAAGGTTATGTAACTTACACAAAAACCACAAATCATAGGGCTAGAGGATGCTTGAATCTCAGCCCAAGGCTTTTTTCACTACGACTTGTTTCCTAGGTGGACAATATATCTATATAGAACTAGTAAGAGAAATTGAGTTGTTTTCAATGCAATGCCCATGAAACAGAGCAGAAATAAATTACTGACTCATGCCAGTAAACAAATGCCTCACCACTGCTACACTATCAGCACAGACAGTTTCCCCACACACGTCCCAGGAAACTCCACCAAGAGAAAGCAGGAAGGATGCTAGGACTAGCTTTGAAACCTTTCTGAGTCACTAAAGTAACCTAATAAAGGTCTGTTGACAGAGAAGCCCAGGAATGTGAGCACTGGGAGGCTCTTGCTCACCTGCAGAGGTGTGAATCACTGCCACATCAGAATCTGGGGGATACTATCATACCAAACAGCAGACTCAGGCCCCAAACATACAGGAGCAGGCTGGATCTCACCTGCTAAACAGCTTCTCCAGGGAACTCTCCCCTGCCACTGTCCAGAAACACCACAATCCAGCCTCGGCCAGTCATGCATCTACCATATGTGCTGCCTGTCCTCCTTCTCCACTGCCTCCTTCACAAAGTTCTGCCCCTCTGCTGCTGCTGCTGCTAAGTCTCTTCAGTCGTGTCCAACTCTGTGCGAACCCAGAGACGGCAGCCCACCAGGCTCCCCCGTCTCTGGGATTCTCCAGGCAAGAACTGGAGTGGGTTGCCATTTCCTTCTCCAATGCATGAAAGTGAAAAGTGAAAGTGAAGTCATTCAGTCATGTCCTACTCTTCGAGACCCCATGGACTGCAGCCCACCAGGCTCCTCCGTCCATGGGATTTTCCAGGCAACAGTACTGGAGTGGGTTGGCATCTGCCCCTCTACCAACTAATAAATGCTCCGAGGCAACAGATCAGCTCTTCCACTCATTTGATTGACCCAGCATCCTCAAAGCAAGAAATGGGTATTATGAAGGATTGACTGCACCTGATATAACTCTCTGCACACATCAGATTTCCTTACAGGCCTAAGCCTGGTGCCACCTTTATAAGACATGAAAAGTCTCACCTTTCGCAAATAAGAATGTCCCTAGGAGGCACTGATAAGAAAGCAGGAGAGGGGAAAAGATTCAAAATTGCCTCCAATCTCAAAGCCATCTTCTCTCACATCCCATTCACACTGCATCTCTTGAGTCAGCAGCCCCTTAGCTTATTTGGAAAAGAAACAGCAGTTCTACTTTCTTTTGACCTAAAGTGTGCTTACTACTGCCAATTTGTCACTTCAATTTATCAGTAAAGCCAGCAGCAACACACCCCAGGCACTCAGGCTCAACCTCTCTCTGTACTCCCACCGTACACAACTCTTTTAGTACTTGTGACACTACACTGCAATGATTTGTTGACAATCATTGTTTTCCTTTCCTGCCCCAGTGCACTGGGGAAAGAGTAAGTCTAACTCCTCATTTATCTGACAGTTCTTCAGAAAAGCTAGAATCTAATTTCCCTATCCTCCCCCAGCTCAGTCTTCTCACCTGTATTCTAGGATCCAGTTCTTCTTCTTCTCTCGGGGACAATTTGGATTCACTACTGTTGCTTCCGCCTCCTCCAGGCTCTTCTGCAACTGGGCTCCGAGGGACTTCATCCTCTACAACCTCAGGCCGAAGCTCCCCCTGTGGGGTCTCCCGCCCCCCTGGAATCTGCCTGAGTTCAGCCATGCTGGCAGGGAGAAGGCACAGCCCTAAGCATAAAAGAGGACTGACATGCTGGGACCAGGGCCCCAGCTTGGGGCTTCTTGGGCTCTGGGTGGCAAGAAGGGTTTCTCTTCTCAGAGAGTGGAAAACGAGGGCACAGGAGGAACCTCAGACTCGGTTAGAGGCCGAGATTCAAGTGGCCAGTGGGGTCCCAAGAGCTATAGCTTTGTATATGCAAAAGTCCTTCCCTCCCCGTCAGAGGGAGTCCACCAGGAGAGACCCGGAGCAATAGCTCCGAGGCGGGGGGCAAAGGGGGCCTGGATCCTGGGCCGAGGCCTGCGAGGAGGAGCACCATTCGGGAGGGCGGAGGCAGGCGCCTCCAGGCTGTGGTAGCAACTGGAGAAGGCTGGGCCTGAGCAGAGGCTGCTGGCTAAGAGTTTCTGAGGAGCTGCAGGGGAAACAATGGCCAAGTACACAGTCAGCATTCGAACGTCGGTTACCAGCCTCTTCCCACCCTTCAGCCTCCCAAGGACTTCACTATCTTCCTCCCACACCTCCATACTCCGACCAGCCCCCTCAACTCCTTTCCCGCGTCCCAGGATTTCTGGCCCCAGCCCCTCCCCCACCAGTGCCTTCCAGACTTTCCTCCGCATCCTAATCCTCTCCATCACTTCCCCCAGCCCGCGTCATTCCACCCCAGTCTGGCTTTGCAAACCACCTTTTAACCCCCAGCCCCACCCCACCTCCTCTTCTCTCTCCAATTCTGCGGACAACCCGAGCCTCGCATCTCCAACCCCCGCTCTTCCTAAATCACAAGGACCCTGGCCACAAGCGTCCTACACAGCCAGGCGCAAAGCCCGCCCTCTGTTCGACTTTACCTCAGTTTACCTTCCCGTGCGCGGATCTCCGCTGCAAACAATCTTCCCCCGCCCTCCCCGCAACAAGCTGGTCCAACCAAATACAACGAGGCCGAAAGGAAGCGGAAATACATCATCCTGTAAAAAAAAAAAGCCCTTCTTCCCTTTCGCCCCTCCCTCTCACGCTCTCCTGCTAACCAGGTTACGTCTGGATTCCTCAACGCTCATCTCCGCCTAGCCTCCGGTTTCCGTACAAAATGGTGTCTCACGGCGCTGACTCTCACCTTACATTGCCTCCAGCCCATCCTCTACCGCTGATAAATTAAACTGAAATATGGGAGGGTTGAGCCGAGAAAAACTACGAAGGATAATGAAAGTCGAGAGACTCTGGTGAGTAGGGAAAGGTTGGAAATAAAACGGAGATTAGACAATTGCCTCAAATAGAGTGGTGCCATCTTGCTTTACGGCGCCGGGTTCTTGCTGCACCCAAAGCCGTTTCCGGCCTCTCCCAGGAAGTCGAAAGTGGGCTTGTGAGCATCCAGCAGTGGTGGCGCTTGTCTTTCAGAAATGACTCCCCTTATTCAAGTGAAGTCCGTGGTTCCCTTAGTTAGTAACAAAGTCTAAATGGCAGCTCTAATATGTGTTAGGTAAAAGACGACCAGGACTACAATATGTAAATATAAACTGGAAAATTCTGAAAGAGATTGGAATACCAGACCAGCTAACCTGCCTCTTGAGAAATCTGTATGCAGGTCAGGAAGCAACAATTAGAACTGGACATGGAACAACTAACTGACTGGTTCCAAATAGGAAAAGGAGTGCGTCAAGGCTGTATATTGTCACTCTGCTGATTTAACTTATATGCAGAGTACATCATGAGAAATGCTGAACTGGAAGAAACACAAGCTGGAATCAAGATTGCCGGGAGAAATATCAATCACCTCAGATATGCAGATGACACCACGCTTATGGCAGAAAGTGAAGAGGAGCTAAAAAGCCTCTTGAAGAAAGTGAAAGAGGAGAGCAAAAAAGTTGGCTTAAAGCTCAACATTCAGAAAACGAAGATCATGGCATCCGGTCCTATCNCTAGAAATTTGAAAGGCACTTCAATAATGGGCTGCCCTTGTGGCTCAGCTGGTAAAGAATCTGCCTGCAATGTGAAGGACCTGGGTTCAATCCCTGGGTTGGGAAGATCCCCTGGAGAAGGGAAAGGCTACACACTCCAGTATTCTGGCCTGGAGAATTCCATGGACTACAGTCCATGGAGTCTAAAAGAGTTGTACACGACTGAGCGACTTTCACTTCACTTTCTTTAATAATACCATAAACTTTTGATAATATTCTTTTACCCCTTTCCTGGGTCCTGAGTTGCTTTGCTTTCTCAAGGTTAGGCCAGGGAACTTGGAGACTGTGCCCTGGTGTGGAGTGACTGCTTATTAGGTGCTATCCAAAGCCAAGGAGCAATACTTCCCTTGCTCAGATCCCAGCCATTCCTGAGCCTGTTGCCCGGGCTGCTGCTGCTTGAGGGGGTTATGCTTCAATTCCAGTGTAGGCCTGGCTCAGTTCACATTGGTTACTCAGGAAACCCTGAGTCTTTGGAAGAAGGCTTTGATTGGTTTAGGCCTAGGGGACTTCTCATTGCCCATCCCTCCTTGGTCATTTCCTAGTGCATCACCAGGCCAGGATCCCTGGTCTAAGGCTATAAAACAAGCCGGACACACTTCCTCTTCTTCTGAGCACTGTACTGGAGGCAAACTTCCCTCTGAGTCCCTCCTGCCCTTCTTAGTGACACAAGGACACACCCCTCCCTGGCCTGTATTTCTCGGACTCCCATGGTTTTGCCTCCTCTCTTGGAGAATGGAGCTCAGGAGATTACCTAACTGAGGGAAAACAGGGAGCCTGTGCTTGACCCTCCATTCTCCAAGGTGTAGCTGTCATAGATGTTGCTGGAGCTCACAGTGACCTTCTCTCTGCAGGGCTCATGGTACGTGGTAAACCTAACTGCAGCCCACCTCTGAAACAGCCACAGCACCTGCCATGAGAGAAGGAACCCTGGAATCTACAGACCAGTTTTCCAGGCTTCTCTCCCTTCCCTTTGCTACTGTTGCCTTTCTATGCCTTAAAAATAACTCAGATGGAGAAGGTGGACTCCAGACTGTGAGTGGCACTCTGCACCCTGAGGGCTCCAGACCTGGCCCTCACCATGTTTGCTGCCTCAGAGGTGGCAGCAGGCAGGCCTTATGGGTGCAGTGAGTGTGGCAAGAGCTTCCGCTACAGTTCAGTGCTGCTGCGGCATGAGCACGTCCACAGTGGTGACAGCAGCTTCCGCTGCCTAGAGTGTGGCGAGCGATGCTCAGAGGCCTCAGACCTCCGTGCACATAGACGCGCTCACGCGGGCCAGACACTCTACATCTGCAGTGAGTGTGGCCAGAGCTTCCGCCACAGTGGCCGCCTTGACCTGCACCAGAGCGTACACAGGCGGCGCATCCGCTCTTGCCGCTGCCGAGTTTGTGGTGGATGCTTTCCACACCTCCCAGCTCTGCTGCAGCACCGGCGCCGCTGGCACCCTCCCGAGAGGCCCCACCGCTGTCCGCTGTGCCCTCGAGCCTTCCGCCAAAGCGCGCTTCGCTTCCACCTGGCACGGGCGCATCCATGGGGAACACCTACCGTGCCTGCTGACACACTCCACCGCTGCACACAGTGCTCGCGGGCTTTCCGCAGCGGCGCTGGACTTCGGAGCCATTTGCGTGTCCACGCAGCCAGGAGCCCCAGTGACTCCATACTTCAGCAGCCGGGTGCTCCGGACAGACACAAGTGTGGTGTGTGTGGCAAGAGCTTTGGCAAGAGTTCCACGCTAACGCGACACCTGCAGACACACTCGGGTGAGAAACCTTTCAAATGCCCGGAGTGCGGCAAGGGCTTCTTGGAGAGCGCTACACTGGTGCGCCATCAGCGCACACACACGGGCGAGAAGCCTTATGCCTGTGGCGACTGCGGGAGACGCTTCAGTGAGAGCTCCACGCTTCTGCGCCATCAGCGCAGCCATCAGGGAGAGCGGCCACATGCCTGTGCCACGTGTGGCAAGGGCTTTGGGCAGCGCTCAGACCTGGTGGTGCACCAGCGCATCCACACAGGTGAGAGGCCCTTCCCATGTACTGAGTGCGGCCGCTGCTTCAGCGACCGCTCAGACCTCACAAAGCACAGGCGCACACACACAGGTGAGAAACCCTACCGCTGTGAGTTGTGCGGCAAGTGCTTCACATGCGTCTCCAACCTCAACGTGCACCGGCGCAACCATGCTGGCCACAAGCCCCACAAGTGCCCTGAGTGTGGCAAGGCCTTCAGCGTGGGCTCCAAGCTGGCACTGCACCGCAAGACGCACCTGGGCGAGCGGCCAGCGGAATGTGCGGAGTGTGGCAAATGTTTCAGCCACAGCCGCTCCCTGTCACAGCACCAGCGAGCTCACAGGCGCGCTCGTGCCTCCACCGCTCCTGCCGCCGCTGCCACTAAGCCCAGGGCAGGCACTGCGCTCGTAGCTGCCAGGCAANCAAATGTTTCAGCCACAGCCGCTCCCTGTCACAGCACCAGCGAGCTCACAGGCGCGCTCGTGCCTCCACCGCTCCTGCCGCCGCTGCCACTAAGCCCAGGGCAGGCACTGCGCTCGTAGCTGCCAGGCAAGCAGGACAGGAAAAGCCAGGGCTTTTGTCTCAGTTGAGAGAGACTTGTTGATACTTCTCTGGAGTAGGCTAGACAAGCACTCATACAATGCAACAGGGACGGTGGGACAACTGACAGACGGAAGTCTGTGGAAAGACAGCATGGCCTATCACCTTTCTCCATTTCTCTCAGTAGAACTTCACCTGGCTTCTCGCTGCGCCCCAATACCTACGTCCCTTCTCAGCTCTTTGCTTGTTCTCAGCCCTTCCTTCTCCTTTGAGGTGTAGGTGCAGGGAAAACCTCTCAGACCCCATGTATAGAACAGCATCCAAGTATTGATGTGTCGCATCCCTGCTGCTGTGCTCTCAGGTCTTGCCTGTCTTCCCATCATTGTTCTGTCTTCTCTTATTCCATCTCCTTTTTGCAGCCTGAGTCCCCTCTACCTTTTCTTTCTGGGTACTTTTGGTATCCTGTCTCTTCAGGTAATGACTGTAGATGTGGCTAGAGTCACATCCTACCAGCCTTGTGGTCTTCTTGCCTCTTCCTATCACTTGGCTGTTAGTCTCTTGCTGCTTTTTCCCTCAGCTTCTGAGAGATGGGAAATTTGCAGAGAAATAGTGGGAAAGTTCACTTTTCTGAACGGTATCTCCACATCAGAAGCACTCAGAGAAGTGCTTCACAGCATGTAAAGGTGGGCATGAGCCCTCAGCATGGCTGCCCACCTGTCTCATGGGACAGACCTGTTGATATACAGATCAGGGTGCTTCTCAGGGCAGTGTTCTCCAGGTAGGGGACAAAACCCTGGGACCTGAGTCAAGACCACATGGGTCCACAAAGCTGGGCACTGCCACGTGGAGTAAGAATGCTATGTACAAGTCACGCTTGGAATCATGGGAAAATAGCTCCACAGAGGCCACAGTGCAGGGTTGAAAATTCCCTGGAATTGGCCTTTTTCTTTTCTTGAAGGTGGTGAAATAAAGAATTGTTTGAGTTCTAGATGCCAAGAGCTCCCTTTGTTAAACTTGAGGCTGCTGTATTCACAGACACCAAGAGTCACCCAAGGAACAGGCCCTTTGAAAAATCAAGGTCTCTGGTCCCTTGCCAGGCTACCTCAGCAACCTTGGATGTATAGCCCACTCATTTTTGCACTGGAAGGCAAGACTCTTCAGGGGCCCCTAAACATCTGGTTGTCTTGGTTAACAAAGAATACAAATGTGGCCCAGAGTCACATACCTCTAATCCTTCTCCAGGCCATCCCTCTGGAATGACCTAGTGATCACACCCTGCCTTGCTTGAAGGCAAGAGTATGTGTGACTCTCCACAGAAAAAGGAAGCCAAAGTGAATTGGGAAAGAAAGCTGGGTCCTCACAGTGGGGGCAGGTGGGGAACTGCAGAGAGAACAGGGCCTGCACTTAGGGTACACTCAGGCACATTCCAGCAGAGCCTGTTTCTAAAAGAATCAAGATTTCTGTACCTCAGGTGCCAAAATACTCACTCTGCCCACACAGGTCTATGTAAAATACTGGGTTTATTCTGTCCTTTAGGAAGACTCAAGTAGCCTGGCTCCCCTAAAATCCAGTCTTGCCCCTGCCCTGCATTCCCCATCACCCTAGTTCCTGGACACCAGGCATCTGGCCCTTCTTGCTCCTTTCCAGTCCCTGGGACCTGGATCCCCAAATTCTGGGGAATGCTCGCTGCTAAGGGAGCAGCACGGGAGCCTGAGGAGCCAGAGAGGACCTGGATCCTTCACTGGCCCCCACTGATGCAGAGGCCAAGATGCTGGAACAGGACTCCACTGGACCAGATAGTTCTTGTGGGGCCAGGAGCAAGGCCGGGTGGCTTTTGCTGCGATGAGCTGCAACACTGTCTGGCTTCTCAAAGCGCTTGCCGCAGAACTCACAGGGGAATCGCAAGGCAGCCACTGTCTCTGCGTGCTTGCGCCGGTGCCAATTCAGGGATGCCTTCTGGCGGCAGGTAAACCCGCAGATCTCACACCTAAACCAGGGGGAGAAGAGTGAGGGAAGGTGCCTCAGCCCATCTTGAGCTCCCCAGGGACTCCTCCTGGTCCCAGCTTCCCAGGTGTCCTTCCAGCAACCCCCCCTCCCAACTTCACCCCACACCAGACTCCCTTCCCCCACTCACTGTAGGGGTTTCTCTCCAGTGTGGATGCGCCGGTGGATCACCAAGTTGCTGCTGGTGCGGAAAGACCGGGCACAGAACTCACAAATGTAGTCTCGGGTGTCTGTGGGCACATAGGGAATAGCCAAGCATCCATCCCCAAACTGAGGGCCTCCTTGGCCCACCCCTGCCAGTCCTCCAAAGGAGTACTGTCCCTATTTAGTCTGCATGTCTCACTCCTCCCAGCCCCACAACAGTGCCCTGTGACCTGACAGACACCCTGTGGGCATCAAGAACCAATCCCCTCTCCTTTCTCCCTGAACCTGCCTGCCAGCTCTAACAGCACCTGCTCATTGCCCATCTCTAGCAGTTCTCACAGGCCTGGTACATTTCTCCTACACCGCCTGCAGCAGCGGAGACAGCTATCCTTTCCAATGCATCCTGTAGTCTTCTGCCCAACCACTGCTCTGTACGCCCTGCCATCAGACCACACACACATGTACCTACAGCCTTCATCCCCATCACTAACTTGTACTCCACACAACTCCCGCTCCAGGCTCTCTCCTCAGTTACTACCACTGATGTCAATTTGTTCTCTACATGTCTAGCCTTCCACTCTCCTGGTTCCCAGACCCTCACTAACCTGGCGCCCCCACCCTCCTGAGCCACCACTCCCAGGTTCTGCACCATCACTGCACCATGTAGAAATCACTATTTCAAGCATCCTAGTTCCAATCATCCTTTGTCTTGTTATAGTAATCCCACAACTCCAGGCTGCCAGTTCAGTGGCCCACTGTCTCCCTGCCTTCTCTGACCAGTCCATTTCCAAGGCATCTTCATGGCCTTCCTTCACTTCACCTGTCTCTCTTCCTCAGCTATATTTTCCTGGTTAAAACCCAACTCAGGATAAATATAACACTTGGTTGCTCCAGGCCTGCATGTGTGTCAAGCAGGGCAGACAACCTACAACTCCCCACTTCCCCACCTTGGGCTCTACTTTCATACACAACTACAAGTCTCGAGCCTCCCCACTGCCCTGCCACAGTACCTCTGCATTTCCTTGGTCAGTTCACTCCCACTTTCTAGAGTCCAGAAGGGCATTTTCCACATGACCTCCTCTTTCTACCAACCTCACTCAGCAATGACCTCATTTTATAAGTCACCCAGAAGAAAAGAGCCATGAAAGAACGCCCACATCCTCCCCTCACCTAATCCACCAGGCAACTTGCTTTCCACGCCCAATGTGAATAGTCCCTGCTTCCCTGTGGCTGCCTTCCAACTGTGCCCAGACACACCCCCTCCTCAATGACTTGAAGTTGCCCAACTCTGGCATCAGCAAGCCTTTCCTCTCTGTGGGATCATCTGTGTATGATCCTGCCCTCCAGCTTATACCTAAATCTCTGCTTGCCTTCACAGCAAAACTCCAAAGAGTTGTCCGTACTTGCTGTCACTTCCTCTGCTCCTCTCTGCTCCAGACCCACCCGCTGCTGGCTGTCATCTCCCTTGTCACATGCCATTTTGTCATCTGGTCAAGGATAGCTTTCCACTACTCTGTCTGGTGGCCTGTCCACATCCTCATCTCACTCAGCTCAGCAGCACTGGCATAGGTCACCCCTCCCTAGAGCGCTTACTCCACTTGGCTCCTCGGATACTGCTCTTCAGCTGCCTCCCTGGCCCCTCTGTAGCTGACCTTCCCACCTGCCCTGCTCAGACCTCTTCTTTACCTATGTTCACTCTCTCCCTGTAGAAACACTCCACCCACAGCTCTAAACACTACCCAAGTGCTCATGATGAACATTTTTTTCTTTTTTACCCAACATCTCTGTACTTCAGATTCATGTTTTCTGGGACACCTGATTAGCATGTCCCAAATACAATGTCATGTCCCTTTCCTGAAACCTGCTTCTCTGTCATTCTCAGGGAATCACATCACCTTCTACCCAGCTGCTCAGGTTCGAGTCTTTTTCCAAGTCTTCCCTGACTCTACAGTCCTACCCATGGACAATCTGTTCCACCCACAGTAGCCCTGGCTCCATTTTCCCTCGTCAGTCTCCAGCCACTTCTCACCGACTCGACTGTCCAGGCTGTCATTACTGTGCTGCACATTTCTGCGGTCCCTCTATTCACATGGCGGTCACAATGCTCCTTTTAAAATCAGTTGTGTCCCTCCTTCCAACATACTGGTGCCCATCACATGTGGCCAGGAGCCAAGCCATCGTGAAGATGGTCTTGGAGACCTCTACCACCTATTTGACCTCTCTTCCTTCCTTTCTAACCTCCTGTCTTCCTCTCCATTCCTGGATCATGCTTGGAGATACCAGTTTAGGGTCCTCTCATGAGCTGCCTGTGGGTGTGGCTAAGCCTCCATTCTCTCTTCACTTAGGTCTTTGCTCAAAGCACCTTTCACAGCTCTGTGGCCCAGTGCCAGTAGAGTGGACATCTTACAAGGTGAGTACTGTCTGCTTTATTCACTGCCAAATCCCAGCACTTAGAACATTTTAAAGCAGGCAAGATCTCAACAAAAAGAGAGTGCAGGATGAGAGTGTGAATGAAGAGTTATCCCAGAGCAATGTGACAAAACCTGCAGATAAGAGGTGATGGGCCTCGTGGGGAAGGGGAAGGTACCCACAGGGGGAGGTGACAGGACCCACAGTGGGGAGATGAAAAGGCATTTCCACCACTCACCACTGTGCAGCTTCACATGCTCCTTCAGGTGTTTCTTAAAGTTGAAGGACTTCCCACAGGCTGGCTCTGGGCAGGAGAAGGACTTTTGGTGGATGTGCTGGTATTTCTTGTGGTGCTAGGGAAGGAAACATGTGGCTTTCTCAGGGAGACCACCAGACCTGACCTAGCAGGCAGGCTCTTCTGCCCTTTTCCTTAACAGGTCTTGTCACTGCCTCACCTATAGTCCAGTCCTCACCTATACGTGAGCACCCCAATCCCATCCCGTCCTGATCCCACTCTGTCCTTACTCTGCCCTGCCCTCAACTTCCATTATCTCACCTCCTTCTCACAACCTCACGCTGCAATGCCCGGTGAGGCACTGAACAAAATGCAGTTCTGCTGACATTCCTGGTTCGCTTACTATATATTTGCCATCTGCCAGGGATGGGAACACATTTTGGGTGGTTATGATTATTCTCCTTGATATCAATATCAATGCCCAACAGTGTCCCTCAGATGGCCTACATTTTACTAATAGCTTACCATGGGGTTATATAATTTTCTCCTAAATGTGCTTTGGAAACACACACACTCTCAACTTGGAACACTTTTAAGGGCAGTGTGTTCTCCAACCGTAACTCCCCAAGTATTTCTAGGAAATATTTCTCTTTTTACCTGGTCTAATTTTCACATTCTGGCTCACTAAGCTGCATAGGCTTTCCCTTTCTCCATAATCCCATTTCCCCATATTTAAACTACTGCTGGGAGCTACTTCAGTCTCCTTCATTAACAGAATCAGATATGTCTGACCAGCCCTGCTGTTCTTACAAAAAGCCTAGAGCTTTGCAACCACACGGGGACCTTCCCCTTCTCCCAGATCCCATCCACCCAGGCCTCACCATCCCTCTGGTCTAGGGTCCCCCAGCTTCAGAACCCTGTGAGAGCTCTCGCTGAGTGTGGGGCTTGGACTCTTCCCTCTTTGAGCCTCAAACCTCTCCTGTAGTAAGGCTGAGGACAAGACTGTCTCCTAAACCTTCTAGTGCAGGACCACCGACATAAGCCAGCAGAGCGAGGCAGTCCAATGGACTGAGGAACCCTAGCACCAGGACACACTGAGAAGCCTTGGGCAATGCTTAATCTTTCTGTGTTCCTTGGTTTCCTCATCTGCAAAGCAGATATAGTATCAGTGCCCACTCCACAGGAATGTTGAGATCAAAAGATTCAACACATATCAAGTGCTTAGAACAGTCACTAGCACCTCCAAAGCCTGAGGAACGCCACCATTAACTCCATGTGGTCAACAGAGGGCCTGTGCAACAAGCAGTAGTGGCAGCAGCTGTGCACGCGAGGCTTGGTTTCCTGCCTTATCTACCAGTCATCTGGATTAGTGATTAGAACTGTAGGCAAGCTCTGCACATCCATCCCAACCCTTCTCTCCCTGGCTCTGAATTCCCTCCACACCCCAGGTCTCTTTACCTCAGTTTCTCCTTCAGCCCTCCTCCTCCACCCACGAGGCTACACAGAATCCAACCTGTACCCCTCACATCCTCACATTCAAATACTGCCGGTTTGAGAAGATCCTTCCACAGCCAGGGAAGTCACAGGGCAGCAGCTCTCTTTTGGCAGCTTTCCTGAGGAAGGAGAACAGGAAGCGGGAGGACTTGTGCAGGCTCCCTTCCACCTCCCTCCTCACCCTTCCCTACCAGGCCCCTTTCCCCAGTCCTACCTAATTCTCTTGGGGCCAATTTGAGCAGTGTCCTCATCCCATGCTGAGGCCAGAGCAGACTGAGCCTGACTCCCAGGGCTATGGGCAGCAAAGAGGGAGCAGAGGGCCTCGAGGGAGGGCCATGTCCCAGGATGCCCCTGCCCTCTGACTCAGCCATCAGGTTACCTGGCCAGGGGCTCAGTCTGCTGGTCTGCTTGAAGGGTCCCCCTGAGCTCTGGCTGTATCCTGACTTCTACAGGCCTAGGAGCTCCAGAACCCAATGAGGATGCTGATGAGGATGGCGAAGCAAGAGGAGCTGGGACAGCTGCAGGGGCTGGGGCTATCTCCCCATCCTTAAGTGCATGGGTGACAGGGGAAGGGGGTGGTTTGGGGACATCTGGCTCACTGCTGAAAGGAGAATGAAGAGGAGGAGGGCATTATCTCATGGATCCTCAGCCAGCCCCAGCCCAACCCCAATCCCTAAATTGCAAAGAGCCCAAACTCACTTTCCACCCAGTTCAAAATCTCTAGTTCTTTCTGCCTTCCCCAAAGCCTACCCTGCCCTCTCCACCAAGCCACTCCCTGAAGTCTGCAAAACAAAGCTCCAAGAGCCCCCACCCTAGCCACCCACTCCCCCCCCAACCCCGACCCTAGCCCCTCCCTGCTCAGAATCC
>SJYV01018713.1:0-13784 GCA_006410875.1 Neotragus pygmaeus | reverse complement strand
CCTAAAGGAAATCAATCCTGAATATTCATTGGAAGGACTGATGCTGAAGCTGAAGCTCCAATATTTTGGCCACCTGATGCAAAGAACTGACTGATTAGAAAAGACCCAGATGCTGGGAAATATTGAAGGCAGGAGAAGGGGACGACAGAGGATGAGATGGTTGGATGGCATTACCAACTCAATGTACACGAGTTCGAGCAAGCTGCAGGAGATAGTGAAGGACAGGGAAGGAAGCCTGGCCATGCTGCAATCCACGGGGCCACAAATAGTGGGACAGGACTAATCGACTGAACAACAAAAACGTATCAATTAAACTCAGTGAATAAATTAATGAATGAGTGATTGAATGGTATGTACTCTGGAGCACAAGAAGTGGGACTTTCCAGCTGATGCTAAAGCACACTTGCTATCTTTGCACTCTTTTGTTAAATCTGCCCCCACCCCCGAAATCTTTTCCAACTAGGCCTGACTTTGGAATTTCATGCTTGTCTATATAACGTTCAGTTTTAGCAAAAATCCTGCTAAGTATGTTTAACCAGAATGCTCCATCCCTGATTTTTATCACTCAATATATAATGGGGTTCCTGGTCCTCTACCAGGCGATACCTAATACCCTGGTCTACCTTCAGCAAGAACCCAGTTAGATATCCCTTCGGACAGAATCCTCCCCACCCCGCGCCCTTAGTAATTTTTCTTCCACTGAATGCACCCTACCACTCTCTGGCTATAAGTTTCCAGTCTCTCTTGTTGTCCTCAGAGTTAAATCCAATTTCACCTCTCCCACTGCAAGACCCTGGTTGCAGTAGTAACCATACATATCTTGACTCCCATCCCCCACACCACCCATTTAATAAAGTCTTCCTTACAGTGCTTTCAGGGGTGTCATGAATGAGCAATGTTTTTCTTTAACATTGATAGCCACCCATTATCTCTAGCCAGGACTGGGGACTTGGTAGAGGAGGAGGTGTGGATCTTAAAAGGATGGGTATGCCAAAGACAATAAGGCAGAAAGCCCTGATAATTTTGAAACAACAGCAATCACTGTTGCTTTTTCTGTAGCAAACTATTTCCATATGCTTTCCTTGTATTCACTCAACTAGCCAGTTTTCCCCAGCTAGAGCCAGGCACGTGCGGCGGGAGCCCGGGATCTGGCGGCGGCGGGTCGCCCCGTGGGCTGAAACCTGGCACTTTGTTTCTGCTTTTGCTACTCTAGTTTCCTTCCTTTGCTGGCTCGGATGGTCACTAAACCCTCTGGTTTTCTAGCGGGATTGTCCTTGCTTCTTGACTCGATTTTCCTGCCAACCGGAGGGGCTAGGCAGTCGGCAGGAACTGCAAACTAGGCATTCTCCAAGAGCTCCTCTGCAGCCAGCCGCAGGCGCAAGGTTCTCCTCCGCCCCGACCTGGTGGATCTGCCGACAGCCTGCCCAGTAAAGCGGAGCGACGCATCAGGCTGTCGCAGAAAGCAGGCCGTTCAGGAACACCTGCTTGCCAGCGTGTCAGGATGGCCGAGTGGTCTAAGGCGCCAGACTCAAGGTATCTACCTTCCCTGAGGGCATTCTGGTCTCCGAATGGAGGCGTGGGTTCGAATCCCACTTCTGACAAGCGCGTTTTTGCAACCTCTCGCGAGCGTATCCAAGAATATTTCCCGTTACGGCTGGTGGCTTTCCATATTCAGACTTTACGTTGCTTCAGTTCTCTATTAACTGTTTTTTTCGGCTTTGCAGTGGCCGAGAGACCGGTCAGTGGAAGAGGGAGGCTGTTTAAATACCGGAGGTTCAAACAACCGCATTCAGCAACCCAGTTTACGTCACATTTTTTACAGTTTGTCTAGCTTACTGTAGAGTGCTCTCTTGTGTGTTCCCTGGTGGTCTAGTGGTTAGGATTCGGCGCTCTCACCGCCGCGGCCCGGGTTCGATTCCCGGTCANAAACTTTATTTTTTGGCATAGTTTTAGATGTACAGAATAATTGGGCAGATAGTACACAGAGTTCTATGTATTCAACCCCCCATCTTTTGACCTCCCCCAAACCCCATTTCCCCTATTGTTCCCCTATACAACCTTGCGCTTGTGTGGTATAATTGTTACATTTGATGGGCCTGTGTTGACCCATTATTATTAACTACAGGCCATAGTTTACATTGAGATTCACTCTGTGTTGTAAGGTTCCATGGCTTTTGACAAATGCATAATGACACATGTCCATATTACAGTTTCGTAGGGAACAGTTTCTCCCCCTGAAAATCCACTGGGCTGTGCCTATTCATCTCTCTCCCTCCCCACTGCCGCTGGTAACCACTGATCTTTTTAGTCTCTCTGTAGGTTTTCCTTTTCCAAAATGCCAAATAGTTGGAACCATACACCATGTAGCCTCTTTAGACAGACTTCCTTCACTTAGCGATTTGTATTTAAGGTTCCTCCAGGTCTTTCCCGGGTCTGAGAACTCATTTCTTNCACTGATCTTTTTAGTCTCTCTGTAGGTTTTCCTTTTCCAAAATGCCAAATAGTTGGAACCATACACCATGTAGCCTCTTTAGACAGACTTCCTTCACTTAGCGATTTGTATTTAAGGTTCCTCCAGGTCTTTCCCGGGTCTGAGAACTCATTTCTTTTTATTGCTGAATAATAATCCATGGTCTGGACAGACCAGTTTGTTTATTCATTCACTAATGGAAGATCATCCTGGCTGGTTTCAGTTTTCACGGATTATGAATAAAGCTGATGTTACAATCACGTGTAGATTTTTGAGTGAACATACATTTCAACCCAGGTAAATATTTAGAAGCACGATTGTGGGAACATATGGTAAAAGTATGTCTAATTTCGTAAGAAACTGCCACATTCCCTCCAGCAAATGAGCTTTCCTGTTGCTCCATCAGCATTCAGTATTACCAGTTTTATTTTCCTATTTGAAACATTCTAAAAAATGTGCCACTTTTGCCTTTTAAAAGATAACTGATACTATTTCACTAATTTCCAAATTTANGGTCATGTCTGATTCTTTTTGACTCCGTGGACTGTAGCCCGCCAGGCTCCTCTGTCCAAGGGATTTTTCAGGCAAGAAGACTGGAGTGGGTTTCCATTCCCTTCTCCAGGGGATCTTACCAACCCAGGGATTGAGCCCAGGTCTCCTGCATTGCAGGCAGATTCTTTACTATCTGAGCCACCAGGAAAGCTCTGAATTTCTCTACTAGTGAATTAAACTGTACACAGAAGTAAAATGGAAACATAGCTTAAAAAATGTCTGCAAGTCATAACATAGTTGAAACAATTTTAATCAACCAAGGTGAAACATCACAAGCAGAGTCCAGACTCTCCCCACCCCTACCATTACTTTAGGCTAAGATTGACTGGCCTTTATCTGAAGAGAGACTGGGATTCCATGTGAAGATCCCTGGGAGAGACTCAGTGAGTCACAAGAGGAAGAGTACAATGGTTGGAGTAGCAATAGATGCTCCTCAGTAGAAGCCATAGAACCAGAATCTTCTAGAGCAAGATGGGTGGCAGCAGCTGTATCCAGACCCACCAAAGCCACAGTCAGAGCCACAGCCCAGGCAGCCATAGCCGTAACCCAGGCCACCATGGTAATTGCTTCAGAAACTCATAGTGTCAGGAACAGGGAGGTCAGTTGAGAAAACATGGAGGAGATGCCTTGGGTTGAACGTGGCTGTATGCACAGGACCTTTTACACACCTTCAGTAGTGGGTGGGGAAAACCATAAGCAGTGTTTATCACATATTTCACATAAATTCTCACTATAAAACTTTCAGAGTCTTTTGATTCATAAGGTGGAATGAAGGAGGCTTCATAACCAAATTTACTTTGCTACAATGTTAGGATTATAATAGAACTACTACACATTTATTATAATGGGCAAAATCCGAAACATTGATGCCACCAAATTCTGGCAGGAATGTGAAGCACCAGGAAGCCTCATTCATTGCTGGTGGGACTGCAAAATGGTACAGCTATTTTGGAAGACAGTTTGGCATTTTCTTGAAAAACTAAACATACTCATGTTATGCAACCTAGCAATTATATTCCTTGGTATTTAGTCAACTGGTTTTAAAATGCATGTCCACTCAAAAACCTGCACATGGATGTTTGCAGTGGCTTTATTTATAATGGTAAAACACATAAGCAACCAAGAAGTCCTTTACTAGGTGAACGGATAAACAAATTGTACTACATCCATACAATGGATATTATTACATCCATACAATGGATATTATTCAGCAATAAAATGAAATGAGATATCAAGCCATAGGACACAGGACATAGGGGAACATTAAATGCATATTANTTTACTAGGTGAACGGATAAACAAATTGTACTACATCCATACAATGGATATTATTACATCCATACAATGGATATTATTCAGCAATAAAATGAAATGAGATATCAAGCCATAGGACACAGGACATAGGGGAACATTAAATGCATATTACAAAGACAATCTGTACAGACTACGTACTGCATGAGTCAGCTATATGGCATTCTGAAAAAGGCAGAACTATGGAGCTAATAAATAGATCAGTGTTGCCAGTGGTGAGTGTAGTGAAAGACAGATGAATAGGTAGAGCACTGGGATTTTTAGGACAGTGAAGCCATTCATAATACAGTAATGGTGAATACATATTATTATGCACTTGTCAAAACTCACAGAATGTACAACACAATGTACTCTAGTACACTACAGTTTTTAGTTAATAATTGTGTATCATTATTGGCTCCCCAATTCTAACAAATGTATTACTCTAATGCAATACATTAATAACAGCAGATACTGAAGGTAGGCATATAAGGGTATAAATGGAAACTCTCTTACCTTCTGCTAAATTTTTCTGTAAACTATACCAAGTAGTAGTTTGTTCTTTTTTTAAAAATAGAACAGACTTATTTGCTTATTTCAAAGCCTTTTCTCACTCTAGGTTTGGTCAGTTGATAAATATTACCACATTACTTGAGATGCCACACACAAGTATTCCTGTAAGCTGTTTTATTTGAATATTTGTTTTACTGAAATGTGGATTTTTTTAAATGTTTATATTTATTAAAATATCCAACATTTATTATCATTTACAATATTTAAATAATTATTGCAATTATTTTTTATTACAATTATATATAATTATACAGTATACAATCTGAAATTTTATATTGTTTTTAAGGAGTGAGTGGGTACCTTGAAAGGGAAATTGTATGATGCCAGAATTCTGTTAAATTCTCCTTCTCTTCTCAGTTGAAACCATGGTGTGTCTACTAGATGATGTTTTCTACAAAATACTGCTATTTTCCATGGACTGACAACTCATTTTTATGCTGTTTAATAAGAAAACCTCGAATCATATATATTTTATAACATCCAGATTCATAACGTAAATCATAAGGGAAGAACTCAATGAATATTCAGAGCATGGCTATTTAATCAGCAGTTAAAAACCATACAACACTAATATCTCCAATGACTCTCCTTATACCCCTTTCATTCAGTACCAGCCCCTAAGTGTAACCATTCCTCATATCTAAAACCATGAATTCATTTTGACAATTTTTGAAACATATGCAAATGGAATCGCACAAATAAGACTTTCAATCTGACTGATTTTGATTCACATAATCTTTTTTCTTTATGCACACATTTTGTTTCTGTGTTAATTCTCACTGCCGTATAAAATGTCAGTGTGCAAATATACCACAATTCTTTTATCTCTACTCTTGACGGTCATTTGTATTGTTTTGAATTTTTAACAACTTTTTACAAACAGTGCTGCTACAAATAATCTTGTACATGTTTCTTGGTACATTTATGCATGAATCTAAGACTTGCTAATTATTACTGTGATAATTTGCTTTTAAAAAATTCCCTCAAATTGTAGTGTCATATAGCATTAACATTTATTTCTTATTAGTGTGTTTNAATAATCTTGTACATGTTTCTTGGTACATTTATGCATGAATCTAAGACTTGCTAATTATTACTGTGATAATTTGCTTTTAAAAAATTCCCTCAAATTGTAGTGTCATATAGCATTAACATTTATTTCTTATTAGTGTGTTTTAAGGGTTTCCCTAGTGGCTCAGTAGTAAAGAATCTGCTGACACGAGACACGATTTTGATTCCTGGGTCAAGAAGATCCCCCGAAGAAGGAACTGGCATCCCATTCTAGTACTCTTGCTGGGGAATCCCTTAGACAGAGGAGCCAGGTGAGCTACAGTCCATGGGGTCACAAAAGAATCACACATGACTTATTGATTAAACATACAAACATACTGTGCTTGTAGATTGGCTGGGATTTGGCCAACATCATGTGGATGTGGCTCGAATTATGTGTTGGTTTCAAGGCTTCTGCATTCCTTCTTCATTCTCCTTGGACTTGCAGCTTCTGGGGGCATCTTCTCCAAGGAAGAAGGTAGAGCATGAAGAAAGTTCAGCCAAGTATTCGTATGCCCAGGTTCAAGGCATGTCTCCGACAGCACACTGCCAAGGTAAATAGCACGGTTAAGCCCAATGGCAAGGGTCAGGAAAATACACTTTGTTCATAGTAAAGCCAGACTGAGTGATATTGGCAGATAAACTCAGATGTGAGAGGGGAAAGAACGCATTCTGCTGAATAATAATCTAGCCCAGGGATCCGCAAAGTCTGATCACCATCTGCTTTGGTAATGTTTTATTGGAGCGTATCCATATCCATTCATTTATATAGGGCCTGTGGCTATTTTCTTGCTGCACTGAAGAAGTTGAATAATGGAGATATAGAGCATATAGCCCACAAAATCAGAGATATTTTTGAGTGGCACTAGTGGTAAAGAACCTGCCTGCCAGTGCAGGAGATGCAAGAGACTCGGGTTCAATCCCTGAGTAGGAAAGATCCTCTGGAGGAGGGCAAAGCAACCCAATCTAGTATTCTTGCCTGGAGAATTTCATGAACAGAGGAGCCTGGTGGGCCACAGAGAGTCAGACACTACTGGAGCAACTTATCACGTACACACACACTCTTTACAGAAAATATTTGCCTGGTCTTAATTTATCTATCAAAATAAGCATACTGATTTGATTTATGCCTATAATTGGAATTGCTGTTATGAAAGAAACCACCAAATAGTTTTCCAAATTTCCATCTTTTTACCTGCAGTTTTCTCACCGCTTCTCAATGCACTTTGCATTTTTCTTCTTTTTCAGCTTTATTGACATATTGACATTCTTTTGAAATATAAGACTCTTGAGAGTCCGTTGGACTGCAAGGAGATCAAACCAGTCAATCCTAAAGGAAATCAATCCTGAATATTCATTGGAAGGACNGAACACTGGAGTGGTTTGCCATTTCCTTCTCCAATGCATGAAAGTGAAAAGTGAAAGTGAAGTCGCTCAGCCGTTTCCGACTCAGCGACCCCATGGACTGCAGCCTACCAGGCTCCTCCGTCCATGTGATTTTCCAGGCAAGAGTACTTGAGTGGGGTGCCATTGCCTTCTCCGGTCCTATACCTACGATACCTTAATTAGCAAAGGAAGAACAAGGCAGACAGCACTAAATGATCCCAAAAGAAAACTCTGGTGCGGCCACAAGTGCCAGGTCTTCCAATGCCCAGGGTTTAAAAAAGAATCTCCTCGAATACTCAAAATGATTTAAATGACCGATGTCACCTAGAGGGGGGCTCACTGCTCACGATGACTCGGGCAAGTTTTACTATAAAAAGGAGTCAGGAAATTTTTCCTACCCCAACATGTACCTTTTATTTTGAAAGAAAACTGAGGTAAGTAAAATAATGACACAACGAAGACCGGTGTTCTTTCTACCTACATTTGACATAAGTTAATATTTTGCCACATTTTCTCTTTCTCTCTAGACATAATCAGAGCTTCCTCAGTCTCCCACCCGTTTGAAAATTGCATACATTATTACACTACTCCATGTCACACCTGAGAAAATCAACATAACTTGTCATCAGATGCCAGTCCACATTTGAATTTCCCCTAATTGTTCCCAAAATATCTTTTATAGCTGTTTTTTATATTTTTTTTATTCTAGAAATTTCCACTGCTCATTTTTCTGTTGTGACTCCTGTGGAAAATAATCTATTTTAATAATAAAAACTCTTCAGCCACATTTAAGTTCTATCTTCTTAGTATTTGTATAATATTTTGACCCTCTATGCTTAGTTTGTTGTTTTTGAAAGTATTCATTTCTCCCTAAGTATCTTTTCTAGACCTCCAGGCTAGGCTGTTAGGATATAGCCTACCTCCATATTAATTACAGCTTGGCTCACCAAACTACCCTTGAACAAATAATTTTGCCTCTGCTTTTCTCTTTCTTAGCTGTTGGCTTTTTTTTTCTTTTCTTTTCTTTTCTTTTTTGGTAATTCAGCCTTGTGTGAAGTATAGCATAGCAAATGATGACTGGTGGTCAGGTTGAGCTGAGTGCAAGTTCTGACTGGACTTTTCAGAAGGCAAGCTGTCTGTTCTCTTTAAGCTTTAGCTTTCTCATCTGTAAAGCTAGCCAATTAAAGGATGAATAACAAAGAGAATGAAATTTCATCTAACCCTTAAGTTTCATTTTGAAATTTTCCCTGATCTTTAAAAGGAATTGGAAGGAACCTAAGTATATATATTTATGTTATGTGTGTGTGTGTGTGTGTGTGTGTGTGTGTAAAGAATTTAAAAAAGCTGGGAAGACATATACTAAATGTAACTGATTTTCTATAAGTGGTAATATTATGAAAATTTTCTTTGTCCTAATGTCAGGCATTTGCTGATTTTTCTACCATGAATATATACAATTTATTAGTAGAAGAATAATACAACTTATTTGAAAAATTGCTCACACATTACACAANTAAATGTAACTGATTTTCTATAAGTGGTAATATTATGAAAATTTTCTTTGTCCTAATGTCAGGCATTTGCTGATTTTTCTACCATGAATATATACAATTTATTAGTAGAAGAATAATACAACTTATTTGAAAAATTGCTCACACATTACACAAAAATCAATTTAAAATGAATCATAGATTTAAATGTAACACTTAAAACTATAAAACTTTATAAGAAAACATAGGAGAAAACCTTTAAGACCTAGTGCTTAGTGAAGAGTTCTTAAAAATGACATGTAGGAAAATATTAAATTGGACCTCATCAAAATTAAAAACTTATTCTGCAAAAGGCCTTGTTAAGACGATGTAAAGACAAGCTGCAAACAGAAAAAAAAAAATTGCAATCCACGTCTCTGACAAAGGGCTCATATCTAGGATGTATAGAGAACTCTCAAAACTCGATGATAAAAAACCAAACAATCCAATCAGAAAATTGTTGTTGAAGACAAGACATTCAATGTTGTTGAAGTGCAAATTAAAATCACGATGAGATATCACCACAAGCTTTTCAGAATAGCTAAAATAAAAGACAGCGATAACAAATGCTAGTGAGGATGACAAGAAAGTAGATCACGTGTTCATGGCTAGCAGGAATGTAAATGGTACAGCCATTTAAGAAAGAGTCTAGCAATTTTTTTTTTTTACAGAACTAAACATGCAGTTACTATATGACCCAACAATTACATTCTTAAGCATTTATCCCGGAGCAATGAAAATTGATATTTACACAAAAACCTGTACACAAATGTTCAAAGCAGTCTTATTTATAACAGCCAAAAAACAAGGAGCAACTGAAATGCCCTTCAACAGGTGAATGGTTAAACAGGTGGTAGTACCACCATGCCACAGAATGCTGCTGCTGCCATAGAATGCTACTCAGCACTAAAAATAAATGAACTACTGATGCAGGATATAACTTGGATATACCTCAGGAAGTTATGCTGAGTGAAAACGTCAATATCAAAAGGTCACATACTTCATGATATCATTCACATAAAAATTATAGTGAGTGAAAAATTATAGTGATAGAAAACAGATTACTGATTGATAGGGCTTGGAGATGTTGGGAGGTAGGGAGTGGGGCAGAAGTGACTAAAGAAGCATAGCAAGAGGGAAATCTTTATGTTGATAAAATAGTTCTGTATCTTGTTGTGGTTGTAGTTAGAAGAATATGTACATGTGAAATAATAAAATGCCTAGGAATAAACCTACCTAAGGTGACTCAATGGACATGGGTTTGGGTGGACTCCAGGAGTTGGTGATGGACAGGGAGGCTTGGCGTGCTGCGGTTCATGGGGTTGCAAAGAGTTGGACATGACTGAGTGACTGAACTGAACTGAAGGAGACAAAAGAGGTATATACAGAAAACTATAAGAGACTGATGGAAAAAAAAATAAAAGATGACATTAACAGATGGAAGATATATCATGCTCTTGGATCGGAAGAACCAATATTGTGAATATGACAATATTACTCAAAGCAATCTACAGATTTAAGGCAATCCTCATCAAATTGTCAGTGGCATTTTTTCACAGAACTAGAACAAAAAAGGTCACAATTCGTATGGTAACATAAAAGACCCCAGAATAGCCAAAGCAATCTTAAGAAAGAAGAATGAAGCTGGAGGAATCAAACTTTCTTATTTCAGACTGTACTACAAAATTACCACAAGGGCTTCCCTTGTGGCTCAGCTGGTAAAAAAAATCCGCCTGCAATGCGGGAGACCCGGGTTCCCACTCCAGTATTCTGGCCTGGAGAATTCCATGGACTACAGTCCATGGAGTCGCAAAGAGTCAGACACAACTGAGTGACTTTCACTTTCACAAAATTACAATCATCAAGAGAATATGATACTAACAAAAAAACAGAAATATAACCAATGGAACAAGACAGAAAACCCAGAGATAAACCTACACACCCATGAGCACCTTATCCTTGGCAAAGGAGGCAAGAATATAAAATGGAGAAAAGACAACCTCTTCAAGAAGTGGTGCTAGAAAAACTGGACAGCTACATGAAAAAGAATGAAATGAAAATACTCCCTACCACCACACAAATATAAATTCAAAATTGATTAAAGACCTAAATGGCTTCCCAGGTGGCTCAGTGAGTAAAGAATCTGCCTGCAGTTCAGAGGACACAGGAGGTGTGGGTTTGATCCCTGGGTTGGGAAGATTCCCTGGAGAAGGGCATGGCAACTCACTCCAGTATTCTTGCCTGGAGAATCTCACAAACAGAGGAGCCTGGTGGGGTGCAGTCCATAAACTCGCAGAGAGTTAGACATGACTGAAGCAACTGAGCACACAAGGATATATACAACTCTTAGAGGAAAGCACAGGCAGAACACATTTTAACATAAGTCACAGCAAGATCCTCTATGACCCGCCTTCTAGAGTAATGAGAATAAACAGTACATAACTAAACTCAAAAGCTTTCAGATAGCAAAGGAAATCATAAACAAGATGAAAAGAACCCTCAGAATGGGAGGAAATAATTGCGAATGAGCAGCTTACAAAGGGTTAATCTCCAAAATATGTAAGCAGTTCATGCAGCTCAACATGAGAAAAACAAACAACCCAAACAAAAAATGGGCAGAAGGCCTTAATAGATATTTGTCCAAAGACAACATCCAGGTGGCTAATAAACACATGCAAAAATGATCAACATAGCTTATTATTAGAGGAATGCAAATCAAAACTACAATGAAGTACTGTCTCCCACTGATCAGAATGGCTATCATCAAAAAATTTACAAATAGATAATCTTAAGGGAATTCCCTTGTATGTTATTTATTGTGTTTCCCTTGTTGCTTTTAACATTTTATCTTTGTCTTTAATTTTTGTCAGTTTGATTACTGGGTGTCTCAGTGTGTGTTGGGGTTTATCCTGCCTGGGACTCTGCACTTCCTGGACTTCGTTGACTATTTCTTGTCCCATGGTAGGGAAATCTTCAGCTATTTTCTCTTCAAAAATTTTCTCAAGTCCTTTCTCTCTTCTCCTTCTGGGACCTTTGTAATGTGAATATTGGAGCCTTTAATGTCCCAGAGTACAATTTTTTTTCTCATTCTTTTTTCTATATTTTGTTTTGCAGCAGTGATTTCCACCATACTACCTTCTAGGTTACTTATCTGTTCTTCTGCCTCAGTTATTGTGCTATTGAATCCTTCTAGTGTATTGTTCGTCTCCGTTTATTCTTTAGTTCTTCTAGGTCTTTGATAAACATTTATGGCACTTTCTCCATTTCCCCCCCCCCCAAGATCCAGGGTCATCTGCCCCATCATTATTTTGAATTCTTTTTCTGAAAGATTGCCTATCTCCACTTCATTTAGTTACTTTTCTGGGATTTTATGCTGTTCTTTCATCTGGGAGATAGTTCTCTGCACTTTCATTTCGATTAACTATCTGTGGTTGTGGTTTTCATTCTGGAGGCTGTGGGACTGTGGTTCTTCTTGCCTCTTCTGTCTGCCCTCTGGTGGATGAGGCTGATGAGAGGGACTGTTGTTTAGTTGCTCAGTTGAGTCTAACTCTTTGTGACTGCATGGACTGCAGCAGACCAGGCTTCCCTGTCCTGCACCATCTCCCATAGTTTGCTCAAATTCATGTCCATTGAGTCGGTGATGCCATCCAACCATCTCATCCTCTGTCATGTCCTTCTCCTCCTGCCTTCAATCTTTCCCAGCATCAGGGTCTTTTCTAATGACTTGACTTTTTGCATCAGGTGGCCAAAGTATTGGAGCTTCAGCTTCAGCATCAATCCTGGTGCTGGGAAAAACTGGAACTTGTTCTGGTGGGCAGAGTCCTGCTCAGTAAAACTTTGATCTGATTATCTACTGATAGATGGAGTTACACTCTCCCTCTCTGTTAGTTGTTTAGCCTGAGGTTACCCAGCCCTGGTGTCCACAGGAAACCTCCCATAAGACTGTTGTTGTCTAATCACTAAGTGGTGTCAGCTAAATATTGGAGGAATAGAAAATACTTCAGTATCAATATTTCCAACAAATATTCAGGGTTGATTTCCTTTAGGATTGACTGGTTTGATCTTCTTGCAGTCCAAGGGACTTTGAAGAGTCTTCTCCAGCACCAGAGTTATGGTTTAACTCTCACATTCGTACATTACTACTAGAGAAACCATAGCTTTGATTATATGGACCTTTGTCAGTAAAGTGATGTCTCTGCTTTTTCATATGCTGTCTAGGTTTGTTAAAGCTTTTCTTCCAAGGAGCAAGCACCTTTTAATTTCTTGGCTGCAGACACCATTCACAGTGATTTTGAACCCTAAGAAAATAAAGTCTGTCACTGTGTGCATTCTTTCCCTATTATCATAAAGTGATGGGACCGGAAGCCATGATGTTAGTTTTTTGAATGCTGAGTTTTAAGCCAGCTTTTTCCCTCTCCTTTTTCACCTTCATCAAGAGGCTCTTTAGTTCCTCTTCACTTTCTGCCATTAGGGTGGTATCATCTGCATTTCTGAGGTTGTTGATATTCTCCCAGCAATTTTTTTTCAAAATTAAAATACTGAGTTTATTTCACATGTAGATTTTTGTCTCCCCCACCATTTCATCTGTCTGACCACCACTACTACTAATTTTATCATAAAATTCCATACATACTTAAAGCCAAGCAAAGGGTGGAGTTCCATCTTTAAAAACTAAACAGGCATTTTGGACAACACATTCTTGGCAATGGAACTTGGAAAACATTTATCAGACATGATAGGGAAAGTTCTCATTCTGCATTATAAAAATGACAGCCAGCCAGCCAGATATAAACTGTTACATGTTAGAGCCAAACCGGATTAAAACCTGAGTCATGACTCCAGGGAACCACACCCTGGGAAAGTCTCTGATGACGCCAAACACGAGCCAATCAGAATTGGGATTTTGATTCAAACCCGAGCCAATGAGATTTTGT
>SJYV01018711.1:0-22628 GCA_006410875.1 Neotragus pygmaeus | reverse complement strand
GGACAGGGAGGCCTGACGTGCTGTGGTTCTTGGGGTCACAGAGAGTCAGACACGACTGAGCGACTGAACTGGACTGAACTGATTGAGACCTAAGTTTTAAGTTGTTGTGTTGAGTGTTCTGTCCTTTTCTGGCCCATAGAGAAACTAACCGATTGTCACCAGTAATGTTAGGGCGTCATCCCTGTTATAGATAGGATGATCAAAGACATGACAGCTAAAATGATCATAGAGAATATATTAGCTCTTAGTATTTCAATAAATATTCAAACAAAAAGTTTCTTTCCAATTCAACTTTGTCTAAATAACACAAATGTCATTGGTGTTTGTGCTGTGTGTGACTACTATTGAGTGATAGCTTATGAATTTTTTATTATTTTCTGAGAGGAAATTGGCTGTTGCATGTGTATGTTGGATGCTTTGGGTTTTTAACACTGGTTTGGTTGCCTTCAGTGTATAAATACTATCTAGCGCATAGAAAAATATGACTAAAATTAATAATCCTGATTGATGATTAAAAGAAGCATTGACATAAAACCCGGTTTCCTGAACTCAAAGGGAAGCTTCCATGCATCAGTATGTAAAGGCAGCACTTCAGTTTTTGACTTCACTATGGAAATGCTGGGCTGGAAGAATCACAAGCTGGACTCAAGATTGCTAGGAGAAATATCAATAACCTGATATGCAGCTGACACCACCCTAAATGAAGAGGAACTAAAAAGCCTTTTTTAATGAAGAGGCTTCGAAAGAGGAAAGTGAAAAAAACTGACTTTAAAACTCAGTTCCAAGAACTAAGATCATGGAATCCAGTCCTATCACTTCATGGCAAATAAATGGGGGGAAAATGGAAACGGTGACAGACTCTATTTTCTTGGGCTCCAAAATCACTGCAGACAGTGACTCTGAAATTAAAAGAGGCTTGTTCTTTTAAGTTATGACAAACCTAGACAGCATATTAAAAAGTAGAGACATCACTTTGCTAAACAAATGTCTGTGTAGTCAAAGCTATGGTTTCTCTGGTAGTCATGTATGGATATGAGAGATGGACCATAAAGAAGGCTGAGCATGGAAAAATTGATGCTTTCAAACTGTGGTGCTGGAGAAGACTCTTAGAGTCTCTTGGACAGCAAGGAGATCAAACCGGTCAATCCTAAAGGAAATCAGTCCTTGAGTATTCATTGTAAGGACTGATCCTAAAGCTGAAGCTCCAATACTTTGCCCCCTGATGTGAAGAGCCAACTCACTGGAGAAGAGCTGACTCACTGGAGAAGACTCTGATGCTAGGAAAGATTGAGGACATAGGAGAAGGGGACAACAGAGGATGGGATGGTTGGATGGCGTCATTAACTCAATGAACATGAGTTTGAGCACACTCCTGGAAGTTTGTGGAGGACAGGGAAGTGTGGTATGCTGCAGTCCATGAGGTCACAGAGTTGGACACAACTGAGCGACTAAACAGGAAATTCTGCTTTCAGTTCAGTTCAGTTGCTCAGTTGTGTCCGACTCTTTGTGACCCCAAGGACTGCAGCACGCCAGGCCTCCCTGTCCATCACCAACTCCCAGAGTTTACCCAAACTCATGTCCATCGAGTTGGTAATGCCATCCAGCCATCGCATCCTCTGTTGTCCTCTTCTCCTCCTGCCCCCAATCCCTCCCGGCATCAGGGTCTTTTCCAATGAGTCAACTCTTCGCATGAGGTGGCCAAAGTATTGGAGTTTCAGCTTCAGCATCAGTCCTTCCAAAGAACACCCAGGACTGATCTCCTTTAGGATGAACTGGTTGGATCTCCTTGCAGTCCAAGGGACTCACAAGAGTCTTCAACACCACAGTTCAAAAGCATCAATTCTTCGGTGCTCAGGTTTCTTCACAGTCCAACTCTCACATCCATACATGACTGCTGGAAAAACCATAGCCTTGACTAGACAAATCAGCATTCTTTTCCCTCCTCTCTGCTGTTTCCCCCAAGCCCCAACCATTACCCCTTCCACACACTTAATCTCTCTGTTAATTTGTTCCTGAGGATGCTTATATATTTGCTGCTAAGTTTTTCTGGGCCTTTTTAGAGGACAAACCGATTTTACTGCCAAGATTTGGGGCTCCATCCTATGGTTCCCTGGCTCGCAGAGATATTGAGTCTTCAACCTTTAGTCTTTGAGTGACTTGTCAGATGTCTTGGTGGGCCTTGGTGGGACTGATAACTCTTAGGGTTGTTTTTTATTTTCACTTGTTAAATCTCCTAAATTAATGCTATTCAAGGGCCTTTCATAGAACTAAAAAGCTTAATATAGTATTCCTTTTAACTCCCACGTCACATTGTCTTGTACATAGTGGGCATTCAGTAAGTTGTTGAATATGTAACTTTTTGCTAATTGATTCATATAAAATTACACTGTACATTGTTTGCTATTATACATGCTCGTTGTAAGTTTATTTAGTTTGTATTTATACTCAATTATTTCAAAACACTGAAGAAAAAATCTGTAGTTTTTCCTTTAAACTTTTAAGAGCAAACACATATTCGGATAGAGCACTGCTGTACTTCTGTTCTTAAATGTCTATTATGGGTTAGCTAACTGACAATTACTTGTTTCACTATTTAAGAAGTATTTTTTAAAAATACCTTGAGAAGAATGCCCAATTATCCTTTATGAGCAGGATAATGTGAAATAACAGTTTAGAGATTACATTTTTCAAAGCCAGAAATAAAGTAAACAAAAGCTAAAATGCATTTCCTTAAGTTGGAGATGCTAGTGCTTTTTAGTTGACTCTTTTTGGTTTTAAACATGCCATTTAACATTTCAGAGCAGTATCTTATGAGTTAAATAACCAGCAAAGTTCTTTTCTTCAGACACTTTAACAACTACCCACAAATCATAATATAACTTTCTTCATTTTTCTTCTCTGGCATAGNGGAGGAGAAGGGGATGACAGAGGATGAGATGGTGGGATGGCATCACCAACTCAATGGACATGAGTTTGAGCAAGCTCTGGGAATTGATGGACAGGGAAGCTTGGAGTGCTGTAATCCATGGGGTCGCAAAGAGTCAGACACGACTGAGCAACTGAACTGAATTGGTCCAAGTGTCACACTAATGGTTAGTCTCACTAATCACTATTGAGTGCACCTATCATAGGAAACCAGTGACATTTTCAGATTTAATTGTGGTCAGTGGAAGAATATGCTCCTGCTATTCAATTTAAGGCCCACACCTGTTTTGCATCTCCCTTTTTGAAAGGTCAGGATTGCATTAAAGGAATTACTTCATGTGTCCCCACAGCACATCACATTTAGAAAGAGGGGCTAGAACATCACCATGGATTTATAAATGTTTATCCCCTTCCCTGCAGGAGGGATTGGATTTTTTTTTTTTAAGGTTTCCTAGTTGATTTCAAGGTGATCAGCTGAAATGAGCAAAAACCATGGTGGGTTGTCATGAGGATTAAATAAAATACTCAAAGGCACCGGGCCTAAGGAGCTGTTTATTATTCACAGACTCTGAACGTGGATTGATCAACATTGGGAAAAATGTGGTTTAGTGAAAAGCTTTTTCAGCACCAAGGCTGATTTACTTAACTTTTCTAAGCTTCATTCTCCTCATTTCTAAAAAGGATAAAACCCCCTCCGGCCTTTTAAGTTTGTTCTGGGGAAAAACAAAGTTACAGGATCGGTGAAAACAGGCAGTGTGGAAACACCTGACACACATCACAGTAGAAAACACTTGGCCTCTCTTCCCTTTCACAGGCCAATGGGGACTGAAAAAAAAAAACAGCATCTCTTAGGGTCTCGGGCAGTGTCTGTGATAATCAACTGCCACCTGCGTAGACCCTGCTACATGCATTAGTAAATACACTCCTCCAAAATGGGCATTTGATAAGCACCCATCAATTAACTGTATACCTAGAAATGGTGCCACCAAATTAATTGCCATTATTCTACAAAAAACTATTTCCGTTCCTTTAACTGAGACTTCAAAATTCCTACTTACATTTTGCATTTGCCTTCCAGTAATCTGCGGGGAGGTGAACCTGTCAATAGGAAGGACAAAAATTATCACCAACGCCCTCAAAAGAACACTCACTTAGAAAACCGAAAATACTCAGTTGGAATTTTCAGAATTCAATCAATCCCCTCTCTACCTACCTCCCACCTTTGATTCTGCCTAAAGGACTCCTCATAGGTGGTCCAGCCCAAACCAAGAAACGTTTAAAAAACAGTAAGAGTCAAAACTGCTGGGGCTTGGTGATCTTGTTTGCTGGGACACCATCATTGAGACTTGGGAAGGGGCAAGCAGATTCCGCAAAAGAGCTGCTTTAAACAAATAGCTAGGAGCTCAGATGAGATCACAGCATGTTTGAGCTTTTCAGAGCTCTATGCTCAGCCAGGCAGTTATCCTACATACCTTTGATTTATTCAACATTAAGGCTCTGCCCCTGCTCCCTGATCTTATAAACGTCTCTAGGACACAATTTCTCCATCTATATAGGGAGGCTAATAAAACGCTTCCTCAGTGCGTTGTGAGGAATTATCTCTGACAACGTTTCTGAAAGTGCTCTATTCTTTGCAAAGCACTACTCACATACTAGTTATGTCTTCCTAAGTCCACCCGTTTTCACGTCAGAGCAAAGTGTGGCTTACAGAGATCAAACGTCTTCCCAAGGTCTCACAGAGAACCAGAGCAGAGCTCGCTCCGTTATCTGCAACCATCCAACCCTTCTCAACTTTCAAAGTCTGTTTCAAGTACGCGTTTCCCTCAGCCCAGGGCAGCGGGCAAGAGACAAAAACGGCCCCGGGTTCGCACCCCAGCGCTTCCTCTCACGACCTCCTAGGACACACGTCTGCTCCGTGCGCCTCAGGGGAAGGAAGGGGTGGCGACCCCGCCTGGCCAGCCTGGGTACCTAACAATGGCAGTTAGCTTCTTGTCAGCCCAGCTGGCACTCCCTCTCCTGTTTTTTCCCGGCTCGGGGGGCTGCAGTCAAGGCCGGGACACTTTGCGGGCTCGCTGAGTGCCAGGCACTGTGCTCGTGGCTCTGGCCGACCGCGACCCCCTCCTCAGCCCAAGACAAATGGTGGTGGTGCGCGTGTGGGGGTTCGTGCCGCCCCATCCTCCCCATCACGGGCAGGAGGGCATCCCAGCTCTGGCAGCCCTCGGTTCAGTAGTTCTCCTATCTCGCTGCTCCGCGACGACTCCAGCGCCCCTACCATAAACGGCGGTCACTGACCCGCCCTGACTGGCCCCCGGCTGTTCAGCAGTCCGGTCGAGCCCGCGCAGCAGCTGCCCAGTCTGGCTAGACTCGCACCAGCTGGATCTGCAGCCTTCCCGCGGAGCGGGCAGGGGCGGGGCGGGGCAGCCGGCGGTTGGCGCTGGCAACCCGCGCGCGCTGGCAGGCCACGTGACCCATGGGGCGGGGCGGGTATTGCAAGCAACTCCGCCCCAGGCTGGCATTCCCGCCCCGTAACCCCAGAGGGGCGCGCCAAAATCTGGGCCTAGCAGTTATCATCCCATTTTGCAGATGACGGGAACTGAGGCCAGCCCAGAGTCACAGGGCGGTGGGAGGGGATGGAGGCCGGCCTGTGTCAAAGCAGTTAGCACCGTGCCGGCCCCTGGTTGGGGCGGGAAAGCGTTGGTCTCCTTTCCTTTGGATTATGTTGGAATGGAAGCCCTAAGAGGGCAGGAACTGTGCCGTTCGGTGTTGTGCCCCGAGCACAGTGTGCACGCAGTAAATCATTTGACTTATGACTTACTCTGGCCCTGCCTACCTCTCTAACTTCAACTTTGAGTCACCTAGCCTTCTCCTCAAAAGCTTGTAAAAGAATCGGAGAAAATCCATATAGGAGGGGTATGATATGGAAAAGAGCTCCCAGCCTGCACTTGTGCAGAGGAGTTAATCCAACTTACAGGAGAGGTGAAGAGAGACCAGCTAGGCTTCAGTGAAACCCAGAGCAGGATGATGGTGGAGTGGAGGTGGCAGTGGAGATAGAAGGGGAAATGTTTGAGATCGGTTTTGGAGAATTAAGGGGATTTGCTGATGGATTGAAAGTAAGGAGCGGAGCAAGAGGAAATGAAGCAGTTCTTGAGTGGCTGATGGTGCTGGATAGTGAAATGGGGAAAACTAGGAGAGAAATAGGTTTAGGTTAAGGGAATAAAGTGTTTTTCTATTTATGATGTAAGTTATCTCTACAGATATAAAAGTCTGGAACTCAGCAGACAAACACATGGACTGAAGGTGGGAATGCGGGCCATATAAATGGTATTTACAGCATTAAGAATGAAAGACATCACTTATGGTGAGAAGAGAAAAGAAACAAGCAGGACAGAGCCCTGAAGATCACCTGGACTTAGAGTTCTGGTATAAGAGGGAGGCCCTGCAAAGGAGAAGGGACTGGCCAGAGAAGCAGGAGGAAAACCATGAGGGACCCAGAAAGAACAGTGTTTCAGGAAGCATGGAGGCATCAGTTTTGGCAAATGCCACTGAGAGAAGAGCGATGTGGCTGTACATCAGAGAAATTGTACTTGAATTTGACAGAGCGCTTTTGGTGGAGTGTAGGGACAGATGGAGAACTGAGGAGAAGTAGAAGCGGAGATAGGTAGTGTGCACAGACAATTCTTTCATGACATCGAGGGGTGGAAGAGAAGAGTGCAATGGTCAGGGAAAGAGGAGGTGATTTCAAGGGATTTATTTGTCTAGAATGGGTGACACATGAGCACATGTGTGCAGTTATTTGGGAATGATCCAACAGAGAGCAAGAGATTTAATGATCCCGGAGAGACAGGGGCAGTGACTCACAGAGGAAAGGCCTCAGAAAGAGGGGACTACATAAAACTGTATATAAAGGCTCAGATCAGCCAAAAAGCATACCTTTGTGACAGCTCAGACCAAAGACCCAGGAGCTCCACTGCAGAAGAAACAGCCGCACTATTTCAGGGTAGCCACTGTTGCTTAGCAACCTGTGTTTAATAAGATGTTTCAACTGAATTCCTCATTAACTGCCATTTCAACTTAGGCTAACAGTTCACATCATTGGGACCTGCCTCAGCTTCCTTCCCTCCCCCAAAGCTGGGTAGTTTTGTGGAATGCCATGAAACTGGAAAGCTCAGGTTTTTGCTTTCTTCTACTGTTGATGATATATCCATTGAGAGGTGAAAAATAATATATCACAGAGAAGATGGATTTAGGGACTCTCATTCCATCTTAAAGGGAGGTTGTTGAAAACTGCAACAACAAAGTGTGGAGGAAACTACCCTGGTGGCTCAGTGATTAAGAAGCCTCCTTCCAACATGAGGGATGCAAGTTCAATCCCTTGTTAGGGAACTAAGATCCCACATGCCACAGAGCAACTAAGCCAGCGTGCCCGAACTACCGAACCTGTGCACTCTGGAGCCCATGTACCACAGTTACAAACTCCATATGCCTCAACGAAAGATCCCGCATGCTAAAACCGAGTGCAGCCAAATAAATTTTTTTTTTTTATTTCAGGGTTTATATTTCTAACTCACGACTCTCTGATGAACTCCACTACCTTCTTGCCCTCTTGGAGGCATATCAGGCTAAGGAGAACTCCTAATTCCCTCTATTCAACAACCCAAACTCACTTATTCCTTGTACAGTTTTTACCCACTACAGAACATGGTCAACCCATCTGACACAAAGTCTTTCTGGATTCCACCGTCTTCCAAACCTACTCCATACAATTAATTACTGCCTCTAACATACTTCTCAAATTCTTCTACTTTTCTGCATGTCCTTTAAGTCTGCCCTGGTCCAAGTCACCACCATCCCTCCCCTGGATCAGCACAGGAACCTTCTAAGTTACTTGGTCCCCCTGCTGCTCCCTTGATCTACCTCCACTTTCCACGCAGCATCCAGAGAGTGAGCTCTTAAAACAAAATCTAAACAATCTACTTATTTCCTTAAAAATCTTTAAAGGTTTGTGGTTACATTTTTCTGCCAACTAGAGCCCTTTACCTCCTCCTCTAAATTCTGTGTCTGGGAACTTCCCTGATTGTCTATTGGCTAAGACCCCATAATCTCAATGCAGGGGGCCCAGGATTGGTCCCTAGTTCAGGAACTAGATCCCACATGCCACAGTTAAGAACTCAAATGCCTCAACTAAAGCTCCTTCATGCCACAACTAAAGATCCCCCATACCAAAATTAAACCTGGTGTAGTCCAATAAAGAAATACATAATTTTTAAAAATATAGGATACCTTTTGGTGGCAGAAGAACCAACAGTACTCGTGGACAGCGTGGGTTTGTGGTTGGAGGTAGAAAGTCTTGAAGAAAACAAATTAAGAAAGACTTTCACATGTATCTAGTGGACCTCAAATTTAGAAATGTATTTAACACATGTCAAGGTCTACTTATTATATTTGGATTCTCAATTAAGAGTATAGTATAGCATAGGCAAATAATTTGGAATAAATCTTGAATTGCAATCAAATGTGATCTTAAAAAGTGTCTAAACCCAAAGGGCCACTGTTTCCTCATTTGTGAAACAGTGACTGATTGTCCCTGATTTAAGATGTTTGTAAAGCTCCATGATAGAATTTCCTTGATGGCTCAGTGGTAAAGAATCCGCCTGCCAATGTAGGAAATAGGTTTCTGATCCCTGGTCTGGGAAGATCCCACATGCTGTGGAGCAATTAAGCCCGTGTGCCACAACTAATGACCTTGTGTCCTAGAGCCGGTGCTCTAAGAGAAGCCACGGCAATAAGATGCCCACGAATTGCAAGGAAGAGTGGCCCCCACCCTACCCCCACCTCTCTGCAACTAAAGTCCACACAGCAAGGAAGACCCAGCACAGACAAATAAATGGATAGTTTTTTTTTTTAAAGCTCTACTACAGCACCTAGAACTGTGAGTAAGGACCGTTGTGGGAAACCCCAAAAGAATGAGGCAGAGAGCCTCATATCTGAGGTTTATTTCAGGAGATGGTGATGCAAGGTAGAGTGTTGCAGAATTTTGAGCATGTGGGACATTTATACCATTGGACCTAAGAGTGAGTATTCCAGTTTCTGCCTAAACAGGGAACAGTCTCTCTGCTAGGCACCCCCGCACTAGGGCACATTTAATTTCTCATCAGGGAGAGGGTGAGGTTTTTCCTGGAGGGTGCCCAAACAGTACCTTCTTAAGTGAAGTCGCTCAGTCGTGTCCGACTCTTTGCGACCCCATGGACTGTAGCATACCAGGCTCCTCCCTCCATGGGCAAGAGTACTGGAGTGGGTTGCCATTTTCCTTCTCCAGGAGATCTTCCGACCCAGGGATCGAACCCTGGTCTCCCGCATTCCAAGGCAGACGCTTTAACCTCTGAGCCACCAGGGAAGGTTGCTAGTACCTTCTTAGGTATTCAATAATTGTTTAATGAAGAACGGAGTCGGTGTGATAGCAAGAGGTTACCGTGGAGAAACAAGAACTATCCTCCCGGGCCGGGCAGGTCTGGGGCTGGGAAATTTTCACGTCGCCATAGCAACGACCCCCTCCACGCGCAGCCCAGAGGAAACCACAAGTCCCAAAAGCACCCGCGGCTTCCCCGCCTCCAGGGGAGGCGGGGCTCAGGCGAGCGCGGAACCGGCTTTACCCCTTTCTCGCAGCGTGATTGGCCCTCGGCCCTGCGAGGGGGCCAATGAGTACGCTCCGGGAGAGCGGCGAGGCCAATATGGCTTCCTGCACCTGGTGACGGTTGAAGAAACTGTGTTAGGTCTCATGGAGAAGCCCCGGGGCGTCGAGGTGAGAGGGAGAGGACTTCTCGTGACTGGGAAAGGGAACCCCGAGAGTCTTGCTCGGTGGGCCTTTGAGCGACGCCTGGAGGGTGGAGGATGGAAGAATGGATAAACAGGTAGTTAGGCTGAGCAAGGCCAGAGGCGATTGGCATCGCCTTTTGCTCCCGTTCTCCTGGGTCCGAGTAAGGTTGAGGGAGGAACAGCTTCACTGGCCTGGGGGAAGAGGAACTGGGTTCAGGATATGAGAGCTCCTGAATCTTCCTTCTCCCTCTTGTCTCATGGTGGTGTCTTTAGGGACCGTGAGGCCTGTCACATCCTGGTGGGAAGGAAAGGAAGATTAAAGTTTAATAAACACTTCGTATCTGGAGCGTTCCCGTGCGTTATCCCATAATAACAAGCCCTGTGTTATTGTCTATTTTTTATGGATCATGCACCTGAGGCTTGGAGAGGGTAGTGCTACTGCCCAGGAGGGTCACACAGCTGTAAAGTGAAGGGGATGGGCACCAAGTCTGCCAAGTGCCAAAACTCTCCCTGTTTTGCTTTTCCCACCCTTCACACCACCTGTAACCCATACATCCTTTCATCATCTGGCTTCTGGTTACCTTATATTTGAATGTCCTTCCTGGCACATTTGCATGTGTAGTATAAATATAAAGTGGAATCGCTCAAAAACTCTCCAAGAGTAAAGAAGAATCATCATCAGTGTAGAGTGTGAATGATAAGTCCCAGTTTTAGAGCTGTCACTGACTGCTGGGAACAGAGCTAGGCTTTACATAGCGCCTGGGTGCGCATAGCAGCCCTCTAAAGAAGGCTTGTTACAGCCATTGTACTGATGGAGAAACCGAGAGCCCTAAGTAGGAGAGCCTGGATTCCAACTCTGGCATATCTGATTTGAGAGCCTGTGCTTTTAACCAGTAATGATCACCAGCATTTACTGAGCACTTGCTGTGTGCATGTCACTATTCTGAGCGCCTTTCCCATATTAACCCTTACTTCTCCCCCAAAGCCTATGAAATAGGTGGAATTGTCCTCATTTACAGATGGGGAAACCGAGGCACTGAGGTTGAACTGCTGCAGGTCATATAGTAGGGATGGTTTTGGAGTCTTGGCCTAGAGCCCAAACGTTTCACACCTTTTCTGCTACATGCCACATAGATTCATATACAGTACCTCATTTCACACTGCACATATTTTGAACCAAATATTTTTTTTGTTTTATAGATGAGAAAATTGAAACCCAGACAGGTTAAACAACTTGCCCAAGGACCCACAGCTAGTTAGGATCAAGGCTAAGTCCAAAGCTATGGTATGTCCCACAGTGCTAGTATGTCATTTGCGTCAAATTCTCTTTAGGGCTGTCTGGGCCCCAAATTAACTTCCGTCTGGCTTAAATTGTTTTTGAGTTGAAATTCCTTTGGTGTACACCTGCTGAAGGGGGAAGAATGAGTTTCTGGAATACATCTTTTCCAGAATATCTTCATGAGGCACCATGCTTAGTATATTTTCACACCACTCTATTCTGTGTGAACTGTGGTAAAATGTCATCATGTATAAATCCGCAGAGGACCCTGGTGAATTCCTCATGAATGTTTCTGTCTGGCTAAGGTGTTCTTTTGACTTGCAGTTGAGAAATGGATAAACAAGAGTAATGATCCTGGTGTTTACGAAAGGGGTGTTTGATTGTACCTGCCACTCGGCCCAGAAGCGTTGATTGACCAGGGCCTGGAAAGGGAGTTGATAGCAGACCTTCAGTCTTACAGTAAGCCAGCCACGATTGCTCCTGCCTGCTTTGTGTCATCCTTTTCCTAGGAGACTCCGTCTTCAGAACCGATGGAGGAGGAAGAGGAAGACGATGACCTGGAGCTCTTCGGCGGCTATGACAGCTTCCGGAGTTACAACAGCAGTGCGGGCAGTGAGAGCAGCTCCTATCCTGAGGAGTCAAGCGAAGCAGAACATGAGGATCGGGAAGCGGGGGAGCTGCCCACCTCCCCGCTGCATCTGCTCAGCCCTGGGACGCCCCGGTCCTTGGACGGCAGTGGTTCTGAGCCAGGTGCCTTCAAAGTGTCCCCCGAAGATAGGTTTCAGAGGCTATGGATGGAGAGGCCAATGTAGGCCAGGTGGGCGGAGCCGTCCAGGTGTAAAGGGCTCTTTGATCTGATGTCTAAGGACCTGTGAGAGAGACAGAGGCACCCCAAGCATCCCCAAGGGTCATTTCAGTCTGATTTCAAGTCGTGATTTCATTCTTTTCTCACAATTAATATTCATTCAGCACATATTAGATGCCGGTCGTTAACATGGTGGTGCTTTTGCCTTTGTGTAAATAATAATAGTTGGTGGATTTCTAAGCCTGGGTCTTGAGAATATACGACACCTAATGTGATCTGGTTACTCTCTGGGAAGGGACAAGAAATAACTCGTGAGTCAGAAGTGAGAGGCAAGGAAATACAGAATTAAGTGACCTCCAGCTAAGAGGATGAGGGTAGATAAGAATCCCCGTGAATCATCTGGAAGCCAGTTGGCTTCAGAGGTGTGATGCTTGCATAGCTGCTGGACCTCTGTGTCAGGGCCTCCAGTGTGGGGACTGCCTGTGCAAAGAGGCAGGTTAGATGGTCTGTGATGACACTCCTGTTTCCTGGTCCCTTTACTCTTTAGAAGAGGAGCATCTAATACTCTCTGCCTCACCATTCATCCTGTCTTCTCTTCCTCTCTCCCATTTTATTTTTATTTATTAAATTATTTATGTTACTGTTGGTTGCGCTGGGACTTCATTGCTGCACGCGGGCTTTCTCTAGCTGAAGCAAATGGGGGTACTTCATTGTGGTATATGGCCTTCTTCTTGTGGTGGCTTCTCTTATTACAGACCACAGGCTGTACGTGCACGGGCTTCAGTAGTTACAGCACATGGGCTCAGTAGTTTTGGGGCACGGGCTTAGCTGCATTGTGGCACATGTAATCTTCCCAGGCCAAGGATCAAATCCGCCTCTCCTGCACTAGCAGGCGGATTCTTAGCCACTGTACCACCAGGGAAGTCCTGTCTCCCCTTTCTTTTATTTTTCTCCCTTCTATCTTCTTCCAGTCATTATCTTAGAATCTTAGAACAAGAATGAACTATTAGAGACCATCTAGTCTGGGGGTGCACTCACCTGGCCACACATTAGAATCATCTGAGGAACTTCTCATAACCACTGATGTCTGTGTCCCACCGCAGAGCAGGTCATTCTAATCAGGGCATTTTTAAATGCTTTCCAGATGATTCTAATGTGATATCAGGGATGAAACATTGATGTAGTTCAGCCTCTTTAGAGATGAGAAAACAGGCCCACAGAAATTAAATGATATGGGTACATTTTTGTCTTCTCATTTTTCTCTGCAAACCTTCCCCAGTTGTCCGCAGGGATTCTCCTTAGCCCCACTGTTGACACACAGAGCCAAGGGATGCCACCCAGCTTCAGGGGTACACACCCAAACTGCTTCCTCCTGTTCCAGTTCTGTCAGCCTTAGGGGGTTAATGCAGTGCCCCAGGTTTGAAGGGCCCATCGTTTTGTTTGAATTGGGGTGATGATCAAGGGAGTCACGTGCTAAATTCTCTTCCCAGCTGTCTGTGAGATGTGTGGGATCGTGGGTACCAGGGAAGCCTTCTTCTCCAAGACCAAGAGATTCTGCAGTGTCTCCTGTTCCAGGAGCTACTCCTCCAACTCCAAGAAAGCCAGTATCTTGGCAAGATTACAGGTGAGAGGCAGTCACTTGGAAGACCCTTCCTGGGGCCCTGGGTGCTGAGTCAGGAACCACTACCTGCACTGGCGAGGGGCCCAGAGGGCTTGGGCAGGATGTTGCTTGTGGCCTTCTGAGGTTGTAAACGGCCTGGTATTTCTTACGCACCGATTTCTGGAGCTCAGTAAGTTGTAGATTCATGGAGCTACCCTTCACCCCTAACCCCCACCCCTCAGGGTCTGATGTGTTCTCAGGAAGTTCTTTTTGGGTGTGCTGCATGGCATGCGGGAATCTCAGCTTTAGGGATGGAACCCATGCTCCCTGCAGTGGAAGCTCAAGTCCTAACCATTGGGCCTCCAGGGAACCGCTGCCCTCAATAAGTTGTAAACAAGAACTCGGGGAGGGGGAGTCTGGCACCCATGTCTTCCTGTTGCACTTTTACAAATGCTCTGAAAGGAAGCTGGGAAATGGGCCACAAGCTTCTCCAGCCACGAGGGGTTTGAGAAGATGGTGCCTTGACTCTGACTCCATTCCACAGGCAGCTGGCTAGAAAGTGTTACCAACCTCTAGTTGGTATTACCAACTAGTCTTACCAGCCTCTACTATTGACATTTGTAGAACTCTGAGAAGGGGGAGGATTCTTGGAGATGTGTTGTCTAACCCACATACTAATTGACAAGTGTGCTGAGGTCCGGAGAGGGAGAATGATTTACCTGTGGGCTCTGTAGGAAGAGGACAGAGCTGAGACCGGAGCCTCATCTCAGGAGCCTGGCCTTGTGTCTTCACTGGTTTTCAAGCTTGACTACACGTAGCGGTCACCTGGAAGGTTTCAAAAAGCTCATGAAGATTCTGGTGTAATTGTGAGGGAGTACAGCCTAGACGTAGGAAGCTTTAACAAGCACCCCAGGTGATTGTCCTGTGAAGCATGATGTTTATGTGGGCCTCAGCTCAGCTCTTCTAGTTAAAGCCTCGTGCATGTTATCTCTCACTCGTGAGACAGCTACTGTTGTCTCCCTCACTTTGCAGCTTTTAGTCAACACATAAGAAAGTCCTTCCCAGTGAGCTAAGAATAACATCATTATTAACTACAGTCTGGGGATACTTGCGGAGGGCTTGGCACCCTCAGTCTCACCAGTGATTCCTAAATAATGAATTTTTTAAATGAATTTTTAAAGATTACTATTTCAAAGCCTCAAAAATGTTTGGTAACTTACTCAGATGTACACAGATAAAATTGAAGAGCCAGGATTTGGCGCCAGGTCTGTGTGGAACTTAAGTTCAATTCAGTCGCTCAGTTGTGTCCGACTCTGCGACACCATGGACTGCAGCACGCCAGGCCTCCCTGTCCATCACTAACTCCTGGAGTTTACGCAGACTAATGTCCATTGAATCGGTGATGCTATCCAACCATCTCATCCTCTGTTGTCCCCTTCTCCTCCCACCTTCAATCTTTCCCAGCATCAGGGTCTTTTCAAAGGAGTCAGTTCTTCGCATCAGGTGGCCAAAGTATTGGCGTTTCAGCATCAGTCCTTCCAATGAACATTCAGGACTGATTTCCTTTGGGATGGACTGGTCGGATCTCCTTGAAGTCCAAGGGACTCTCAAGAGTCTTCTCCAACACCACAATTCAAAAGCATCAATTCTTCAGCGCTCAGCTTTTTTTATAGTCCAGCTCTCACATTCTTACATGACTACTGGAAAAATCATAGCCTTGACTAGACCTTTGTTGACAAAGAGACATGTCTCTGCTTTTTAATATGCTGTCTAGGTTGGTCATAACTTTTCTTCCAAGGAGTGTCTTTTTATTTCATGGCTGCAGTCACCATCTGCAGTGATTTTGGAACTTAAACCCACATTTTTTTATTTTAAATTTTGGCTGTGCCACTTGGCTTGCAGGAACTCAGTTCCCCGACCAGGAATTGAATCTTGTCCACGGCAGTGAAAGCACCAGATCCTAACCACTAGACAATCAGGGAACTCCCTAAACCCACATTTCTAGTTCATTGATCTCTCTTTTTTTTTTTTTTTTTAAACTTCTTACTTTGTATTACGATAGCTTCCTTTGCAGCTCAGTGGTAAAGAATCCGCCTGCCAATGCAAGACAGGTGGATTTGATCCCTAGGTCAGGAAGATCTCCTGGAGAAGGAAATGGCAACCCACTCCAGTATTCTTGCCTGGGAAATCCCATTGACAGAGGAGCCTGATTGGCTACAGTCTATGGGGTTGCAAATGAGTTGGACACAACTGAGTGACTAAACAACATAGCTATGTTATGATAGTTTCAGGTGAACAGCAAAGGGATTCAGCCATACATATGCGTCTATCCATTCTCCCTGAATCATTGATCTCTTTAATCAATTCTCTGGGCCTCTCTGATCAGTGATTAAGCTACAAATTACCGACGAGGTTTTCCTTATAGCTCAGATGGTAAAAAAAAAAATTGCCTCTGTGCAGGAGACCCGGGCTATACCCCTGGGTCTGGAAAATCCCCTGGGGAAGGAAATGGCAACCCACTCCAGTATACTTGCCTGGAGAAAAATCCCAGGGACAGAGGAGCCTGGCGGGCTACAGTCCATGGGTCACAAAGTCAGAAATGACTAAGCGACTAACACACACACAGGTCAGTGGCCTTTCACTCTGGGGTAGGACCCCTTTGAGCACCTCATAAACTGTTCAGTTCATGAGCCTTCTAAAGCCCCTTCTCTGCCATAAACCTATAGGAGCACCAGGGGAAGGAGATGGTTGAGAGCTTGGGCCACCAGCAAGAAGTTCTTGGCAGTAAGCAGGGCTTAAAAGATGGAAAATGTATCCCTCCCTGCCCTCTGGCTCTGCCAACCCCCGCCCCACAGGTGAACAATGGCTAAGCTTACTGAGCTCAGCACAGCATGTGACCCTCACCCTTGCAACTCCCCCCGGAGCTAAGCATTATAATTGTTATCATCTTGATTTACAAGTGAAGAAACTAGAGTCCCAAAGAGATTACCAGGGCTGTCCAAATCCAGAGCCTTGTTATCAGCCTTTAGGCTACCGACGACAGGCTCTCCTCCCTCCAGGGAAAACCACCTACCAAGAAGGCCAAAGTCCTGCACAAAGCTGCCTGGTCTGCCAAAATTGGAGCCTTCCTTCACTCCCAGGGGACAGGACAGCTTGCCGATGGGACCCCAACCGGGCAGGACGGTAAGTCAGCGGGGACTGGTGCTCAGGAAGCCGGTGGGTGTGGTGCCAGGACTCAGCAGGTGGGGGAGGGGTTGCTCCCTAGAAGCCAGGATTGGAGAAGGGGGCCAGCTAGAAAGGGCCAACCCAGGCTCGCTTTAGATGGCATGCATCTTCCTCAACTGGGAGTAACTGTGAGATGGCCCAGAAGATCCCTCAGTCACTCTTCTTTTGAGCACTTTAAAACCAAGAGTTAGCTTCCTTTGTTTAGCATTGCATGTAGCTCTCTGGTTTTTGTTTCCCTGGGGCAGTGGAGACCTAGATCTGGTGTGAAGAAGAGTGATGGGATCAGGAACTTCTCTCTTTCTGAGCATGAGTAGCTGTTTCTAAATAAATGTAGACTGGCAGCTGTGCACTCGGTGGTCTGACAACAGCTCCCACATCAGGGCTGGAGGGGCTGTGGTGTGTGTGCCTCCCACCCATCTAGATTGGCTATGGCCAATGAGAGGTTGGGGGCGGTCTGAGGAATTTAAGCCTGAGGGTCTTTGAACTTCCCTCTTTCTCTTGAGGGAGAAAGATCAGACATTTCCCTCTGAGTGTTTCCTCTACTGAGAGTCTGGCAACCTCTGGGTGAGGCCCTCCCCGTCCCATCGGGATGGCCACTGCTGGGGCAGGTATGGGGCGGGCCTGGGCTCCTGGTCCCCAGGCCCGGGTTCCCGCATTGGCCACTGCTGGGGCAGGGATGGGGCGGGCCCAGACTGCACCCAGTCCTCAGGCCCGCCCGGTTTCCTGGAGTGACTGCTTCGAGAGCTCCGCACTTCGACCCCTCAACTCTGGTCCTCTTGGCTCTGCAGCGCTGGTCTTGGGTTTCGACTGGGGGAAGTTCCTGAAGGATCACAGTTACAAGGCTGCTCCTGTCAGCTGCTTTAAGCATGTGAGTGCCCTGGGCACCAGGGGAGGGAGGGCAGGGGCCCAGGCGCTGCTGCCGGCTCACTCACCTGCCTCACTGCTTCGGCATCGGGAGGGAACAGGATGAAGTCTGGGTGCTCGAAGCCCGGCTTTGCCACTCGCTCCAGTTCACCTTTCTGTCCACTTGTTCTTCACCAAGTCCTCCCACAGACCCGCACCGAGGGCTTCGAGCACGCCCCTCGGAGGCCGCCCCCTAGGCTGATTCACATAATGGCACTTTGTGCTTTGGTATCCAGAGCCAACTGTGAGAATCCCTTTCTCTTTTCCCCCATTTTCAGTGCTTTCCTGTTGACAGCTTGATGCTTGTGAACTGCCCCCGGCCTATTGGCTCCTGGGAGGCAGATGTAGGTGCCTCCTGGAACCCCTACTGCTAAAGGCTCCCTGACTCCCTGTCAGTGCCTAAGTTGCATCCGACTGCTTGAGACCCCGTGGACTGTAGCCCACCAGGCTCCTCCATCCCTGGAGTTTTCCCGGCAGCAGCACTAGAGTGGGTTGTCGTCTCCTCCGGGAGATCTTCCCGACTCAGGGACCGAACCCTGCATTGGCAGGCAGACTCTACCACTGAGACACCTGGGGAGCCCCGCTGTCACCGAGGGGCGGCCAAGGCTGAGACTGGAGGGCTGGGCTTGGAGTGCAGGCCTGAGCAGGGCCACAGGTGCGGAGAGAAGCCGAGGGGCTCTCTCCATCTCTCGAGCCAGTTTCCTAGGCCCCGGGAAATCTGGAGGAGGCCTGCGCATTTCATTTTGGCTGCGTTGGGTCTTTGTTGCGGAGCACGGGCTGCTTGTCAGGGTGCCAGGCCTTCGTTGCCCCTTGGCTTGTGGGTGCTTAGTCCCCGATCAGGGGTTGAGCTCACGTCCTGCACTGACAGGCAGATTCTTACCCACTGTACCACGAGAGAAATCCAGCCTCCTGGTATGACGATTGAAGGAGTGCTGTTTCTGTCTTAGAAGCTTCTGTTATGTAGTGAGAGTGGGAAACTGTTAGGTGTCGGCTGGCACAGGAGTGATGTGCCAGAGGGTAACAACTAGGAGCCGGTCCTGTAGAGATTAGCAGGGTTGTCTCACACCGCGACTCCCGTCCCCTGACGGCTCTTCACAGAAGTGGGGGCATCCGTTCATTGCTTCCTCCCTGGTGCTGGGCCTGGCCTTCCATACACAGTGAGGGGAAACACTGAGGGGCAAAGGAGAGGATACGGCGCGTTTTGTGAGGCCCTGCGGCCAGCCGCTCTCCTCTGCCCACCCAGGTGGCTCACTGTCCACCTGAACCCTCTCACCCCCACGCAGGTCCCACTCTACGACCAGTGGGAGGACGTGATGAAGGGAATGAAGGTAGAGGTCCTCAACAGCGACGCCGTGCTCCCTAGCCGGGTGTACTGGATTGCCTCGGTCATCCAGGCAGCAGGTGGGTGCTCCTCCGGCCACCGCGGGGTCAGAGGCTGGGGGCGACAGCTCCAGATGGACAGACAGTGCCGGAGCAGACATCAGCTTCATAAAACAAAAACACCCGCCCACTGGGGTTTCGTTCTCCCTCCTTGCCATGCTTTCATGCTGCCTGCCTCAGAGGGACCACAGAGCTTGGAAACTCCCATCTTGAAGTTCATTCTGGGGTCGATCAGGCCGTAGGAAGTTACTCCCCCGACTGTGCCATGCTGCTTTCCAGGCACAGGGCAGGGGTTTGTTTTCGCTCTGGCTGTTGTAGAAGGGGTTCTTGGAGCAGGCAGCCTGGTTTAGGCTGGAGAAGCAAGAAGGCCTGAGAGTTCATCTCCCCTTCCTCCTGCTCAGGGTACCGGGTGCTGCTCCGGTATGAAGGCTTTGAAAATGATGCCAGCCATGACTTCTGGTGCAACCTGGGGACTGTGGATGTCCACCCCATCGGCTGGTGTGCCATCAACAGCAAGATCCTGGTGCCCCCGCGGAGTGAGTTGATAAGAGTGCTCCCCGTCCTGGTTCCTATGGGCCCCCTGGGAGAAGTCAGACCAGCCCAGAGCCCTCCTGCCTCCTCGCTTCCTCTCCTCCCTCGTCCAGAGGCCCCAGGGCAGGTCCAGGTTGGGGAGTCCAGGACTGCTGGCCTGAGAAGGCAGAAATATGTTATTCAGGCCCTCTGCTGCTCTCTGAGGCAGACTGGCACCCGTCAGTAGAGTGGTGGCAGTCTGTATTCAGGATTCTGCTCTGTCTCCCCAGCCATCCATGCCAAGTTCACCGACTGGAAGGGCTACCTCATGAAACGCCTGGTGGGCTCCAGGACACTTCCTGTGGACTTCCATATCAAGGTCTGGCAGAGCACCCTGGGGTCTCCTGACTGGCCTGCTCCTGCCCTTTCCCCTTCTGTCAGTCCTTGGTGCTGCTCACTAAGTATTTTTTCTAAGACCCCCTTGGTGTAGCCATCAGAGCAGCTCCAGATTCCCTAAGTATGGGTGGTGGGCGTCTTCTGCCATTAGCTTGCTCCCTTCTCTGATCCAGCCTCATGGGTCATGTTGCTTTGTCTGCTGGTGTGCTCATCCAGATCCTTCCCTTTGCTCATAGCATTTTCAGGAGCGTTCATTCAACTGGGCTTCCCAGGTGGCGCTAGTGGTAAAGAACCTGCCTGCAATGTAGGAGACCTCTATTCATTCAATAGATTTGATTAAGTGCTTGTTGTATACAAGGCACTGCCATCTGGCACTCTCCTCCTCCTGGTGGGATTTGGAATTGCACTGCTCAGTCCTCACCACCACTAAGAAACTGGAATGGCTCTCCCTGAGTCCGCAGTGCCCCAGTGCTGGAAAAGCCACAGAACTTCCGTATCATCCTCTGTCCCAGGCAGGACAGTGCGAGAATCTCAATAGACAGAACCGCCTGTCTCTTCACCCAGGCCCCACCACCGGGGCTCTAGAGCAGCTGTGCGATCTTGGTCACTATCCTTGGCTGTGTCCAAGAGGCAGGCATTACTGCTGAGGTGCTAGGAGAGCCGCTGAGAGCTGCAGCCCAGTGGAGTCAGGGCTGAAATTAGAGGTATCGAGGCAAAGGATGCTCAGTTCTCTAAACACCAGGCTGGTTGAGTGAGTGCTGTCGGCAGGGGCCGGAAGGTAGAGAGCACTGGGAGGGGCTCGTGTGATCAGAGTGCAGATCCCTGAAGGAGCAAAGGGCTGGACCCCAGGACGAGATTTGTGGCTCAGCTCTGGCACTAATGATCCCTGGAGTCACACGACCTCCCTGGGGCACCTGTTTCCTTAATCTGAAAAGCAGTCTGTGATTCCCATCACAATGAGTTGCTGACATTTTGGTGCATACATTGTAAATAATCTATCATCCCAGGAACTTGGGAGCCAGGGTGGAACCTGGCGCGCAGGAGGGGCTCCTCTGCCGGCTTCCTCCCGCCCCTTGCCCCAGCCCGTCCTCTGGTTACTCCCAAGGGACAGGACAGGACAGTGGGAGGGAGGGATCGCCCCCAGCAGGCCTGTGTTCTGATGTCATTGCAGATGGTGGAGAGCATGAAGTACCCCTTTCGGCAGGGCATGCGGCTGGAGGTGGTGGACAAGTCCCAGGTGTCCCGGACTCGCATGGCCGTGGTGGACACAGTCATCGGGGGTCGCCTGCGGCTCCTCTACGAGGATGGTGACAGCGACGACGACTTCTGGTGCCACATGTGGAGTCCCCTGATCCACCCTGTGGGCTGGTCCAGGCGAGTCGGCCACGGCATCAAGCTGTCAGGTTAGCCGAGTCCCTGGCCAGCATGGGCCTGGGTCAGGGGGGCACATCTCTGCACCCCACAACTACTCTGAGTAATGGGGGCAGTCATCTTTACCCTGAGGATGGCAGGACTGGACCAGGTGTCCCAAGGGGTTGAGTGACTTGACCAAGGACATTCAGCCTGAAGTGTGTTCTGTGTGTTAGTTCTCAGTCATGTCCAGCTCTTTGCGACCCCATAGACTGTAGCCCGCCAGGCTCCTCTTTCTGTGGAATTTTCCAAGCAAGGATATTGGGGTGGGTTGCCATTTCCTTCTCCAGCCTGAAATGGTAAAAGTTAATTCACAGCTAGAGGTTCCAAGCCACATCCTCTCCTTGCGACGTGGGAGGAGTATGGGTCCTCAGGGCTGAATAGTTCCGACAGAGAGCTCCTCGGTGCGGGTGGGAGGTTGCTGAGCAGCCCCACATTCTGGGGGAGGCATGGAGATGGTCGTGTTAGCAGCTTCAACTTCCTTCTCTCCCTTCCTCCCTCCACTATCTCCCTAAAAGAGAGGCGCAGTGACATGGCCCACCACCCCACCTTCCGGAAGATCTACTGTGACGCTGTTCCTTACTTGTTCAAGAAGGTGAGGCCCAGCCCTGGGCACTGCCCCTTTGCCGCAGGTCCACTCCAGACCTGAGGCCCTGGATCTCCCTTCCCCTCCCTTTTCCTTACCAGGCCATCGGCAGCTGAGGCCTCTTCCCCACCCCTCCCCGGGTCAGCCCAGAGATTGCCCAATTGCCCCATTCTTTTAAGGTCCGAGCCGTCTACACAGAAGGTGGATGGTTTGAGGAGGGGATGAAACTGGAGGCCATCGACCCCCTGAATCTGGGCAACATCTGTGTGGCGACCATCTGCAAGGTGAGCCTGCGCCCCTGGGCCTCCAGCAGCGCTTGCTACTGGTATTCATGCACAGACTTGGCTCCTGGTTTGGAATCTGCTTTCTCTTGGGGGTCAGAGGCTTGCCAACTCTGTGGGCTGGTCCATGCGCGTCAGCCACGGCATCAAGCTGGCAGGTTAGCCGAGTCCCTGGCCAGCCACCCATGGGTGCTACGGAACACCTGACCTGAGCCTGGTCCTGGGGCAAGTGTGGGCCTTCCCGCCACCGTCTGCTGTCTCGTTGGGGGCTGGCCTCACCACGCCTTAGCCATACTGGCATTGCTGCAGACCTCTGTTACTGCTGCAGCCTGAGGAGCCAGCCACCAGCTGGGGAGCCCCACTGGGGACATGCTGATTTGTCTATCTAGCAAACCTCCAGGCTGGGCCCCTGTGTTCACCCCTGAGAACACAGTGACAAAAGGACAGACACAGTTCCTGCTGGCACAGCGTGTGGTGTCCACTGAGGGAGTCAGGAAGATCCCCTGGAAGAGGGC
>SJYV01018706.1:4627-14639 GCA_006410875.1 Neotragus pygmaeus | reverse complement strand
CCTTCAACATCCCCCCACTTTCCCAAGGTGGAGGAGGGGATAGGGGAGACGGTCCCTCTGCACAGCACTAGGGCCTTGCACAGGGCCGTTTCCCCTCCCCCACCTCCACCCCCCGGAGAGAGGCGGGAGACAAGGACTCCCACACAATGTCCCCATTGACACTTGTGGCCAAGTCAGGGCTGGGTGCCATGGAAACTTCTCTTGGGAGCAGAGAGGGAAAGCAATAACACAGGCCTCCACACTGAGCCCATTGTTTTCTGAGCTGACCTCCCTCAGTGGGCCCTTATCACTGCTCCCCTCCGCCAGGCCTCGGTTCCAGGCTCTGCACCTCACGAGAGGCACCCACTTTCCCCCTGCTGTCCCCCCGGGGAGCCACCACCCGTCCTGCTCTCCCTACACACACCTCGTGAAACCCAAGGCAGCCCAGGAGTGAGGCCAAGGAGCTCATTTCCCGGCCACCCTGAGCCCTGAGAGCGGAGGAGACGCCAGGCAGGGAGGCCCGGGAGGCTGGTAGGTCGCGGCACTGCAGGCTCTGTCTTCTGGTTGGGGCAGCTTTATGCCCAGAGTGTGCCAACCGCTGTGTCCCGTCGGCCTAGAGGAGGAAAGCCAGACTCCGGAACTGGCCTTGGGGCACTAGAATAAACCCATCCGGGCTATCCAGGCCTGGGCTCAGCTGAGGCCCAGCCCACAATCTTCTCCTCACCTGAGTCTTGAAAATTGCTCCCTGGTCACTCCTCCCATCACCTCCCTCCCAGGGCTCCTGGAGCCTAGGTCTAGCCGCGTGAATCTAAAGAGGCCTGAGGGGCTCCCCTGGTGAAGAATCCACCTGCCAATCCACAAGTGTCAGTGGGGACATTGTGTGGGAGTCTTTGCCTCCCACCTCTCTCCGTGGGTTCTATCCCTGATCCTAGAAGATCCCACATGCAGTGGAGTGCCGCCCCTTAGCCGGAGTGCCACCACTATTGAGCCTGCGGTCTAGAGCTAGGGAGCTGCAACTACTGAGCCCACGGGCCACGGCTACTGAAGCCTTAGAGCCCGTGCTCCACAACAGGAGGAGATATTGCAATGAGAAGCCCAGGTACTGCAACTAGAGACTGGCCCTCGCTCACCACAATTAGAGAAAAGTCCATGCAGCAGTCAAAAAATAAAATTTTAAAAAATAAGTAAAAAATAAAAAGAGGCCTGAGAAGGGCTTCCCTGGTGTCTCAGTGGTAAAGAATTCCCAGGCAATGCAGGAGCTGCAGGAGACAGAGGTTCAAACCCTGGGTCAGAAAGATCCCCTGGAGGAGGGCATGGCAACCCACTCCAGTATTTTTGCCTGGAGAATCCCAGGGACAGAGAAGCCTGGCGGGCTACAGTCCATGGGGTCGCAAGAGTTGGACATGACTTAGTGATTAAACCATTAACAACCACCAGATGACAGAACTTGGTGCCCACAGCACCCCTTCTCACCAGCTGTCATGTGAGTGACATAATGATATAATCAACAAGGGCACTGCCTTCAGGCAAGACCCTTGAAGCCCTCAGGCAGTGGGTGGGGTGAGGTGTCCAGATGGGCAATAGAGGAGCCTGGGCTTCAGATGGGTGTGGGGGCGTGGGAGAGCTTCAGTCCCAGCTGGATGACCTGGGAGAAGTTAGGTAACCTCCATGAGCCTCAGCTTTACCATCTGTAAAAAATAGCAGTAAAAACTTGCTAAGACTCTGAGCTCCCAAAGCAGGGGGCCTGGGTTCCATCCCTGGTCAAGAAACAAGATCACACATGCCGCAACTAAGACCTGAAGCAGCAGAATGAACAAATAAACATTAAAAAAATGAAAACCAAAACTTTCGGCACACCTTACTAGGACATGGTAAGGACTTGACAGGATGGTAAAGAGTGCACGCACGCTAAGCCACCCCAGTCACATCTGTCTCTTGGCGACACAATGGACTATAGCCTGCCAGGCTTCTCTGTCCCTGGGATTCTACAGGCAAAGATACTGGAGTGGGTCGCCACGCCCTTCTCCAGGGGATATTCCCAACCCAGGGATTGAAAATGCATCTCTTGCATCTGCTGCCTTGGCTGTGGGGTTCTTTACCACTAGTGCCACCTGGGAAGCCCAGCAGGGCTCAGAGAGCACACTGGAGGAATGGACCAGATGCTACTATTATCCATTTAACAACCTTTAACCCCCACAACTCTGGGCACTGCATCGGGTGCTTGGGGCTAAAAGAGCCACAGGGAGCAAGGGACAGCCATCACGTGACCCCCCAGAGAGGCCCAACGCCCCCCTCCTCCGAAGCAGGAGTCCCTGAGGGAGAACTAGGCAACAAATGATGGGGTGGCAGGGAGCATGTGGTCCCCGGCAAGAGACCCCCCCCGCCAACATTCCCACTGGGGTTTTACATGAGGTGGCTGGTTAGTTCCTGGAATGTCTAAGAAAAACAAACTGGTTATTCTGAGTGAAATTGCAGCCTGGCTAAGGCGGGTGGGTCTGCTTTAAATTAAACACAGCGTTGCTGAGATTCTTTTCATTTCGTGACCACTGCTGATCAGCAGAGACGTTACCTCACCTCACCTTCCTGCTCTGAGATGGGGAGGCTGATAGGGAGTGGTTCTGGGGCTGGGATGAGCTGGAGGAGGCTGAGAGGCCCTTCCCCTCCAGGTTCCTGGGAGCCAGAGGTTGGAAGCCCACCCTCCTCCAACAATTCAGTCTACCTCTAGGGCTGGATGTTCTAAAATGTGGGAGCACAGAGATGATCTTAAGTGCATTCAACTTTGTCCTTGGTATTTAGCTGAGGAATTACGGCATTTGCAAATACACTGCTTTCCCAGGAGTACTTGAAAAAAAACCTGGCGGCAGTTTTACAAGTCCAAGGTTGGTCCCTTTCAAACATTTAGGCACTGGGTGGCCAGGCCTCCTGGCTCCTCCCAGGACTCCAGCTGCTTTAGCTGGCAAGCTGATGGAGAGGCCAGCATCCCCATGGGGTGCCTTGGTCAAGGGTGGAGTTACCTTCTGATTTTGGAAAGTGCTTTTGACCAGGCTTGCCAGCTGGTGGAGTCCTAGAAAATTCCAGAGTGTTGGAGTCAGGCAGACCTGAGTGTGTGAGTACCAGACCCCTAGATAAAGATTGCCTAATGTTAGACCTGGAATTTGTGCATGCTCAGTCACTTAGTCTTTGCAACCCCATGGACTGTAGCCCACCGGGCTCCTCTGTCAGCGGGATTTCCCAGGAAAGAATACTGGAGTGGGTTGCCATTTCCTTCTCCAGGGGATCTTCCTGACCCAAGAGTTGAACCAGAGTCTTCTGTGTCTCCTTCATTGGCAGGTGGATTCTTTACCACTGTACCACTAAGAACCCCTAAACCTTGAATAGACTCATCTTTAAAATGGTGATAAGAGCAGAATTCCCTGAGGGTCCAGTGGTTAGGACTCCAGGTTTTTCAGTGCCAAGGGCCCCAGTTCAGTCCCTGATTGGGGAAAAAATAAAAATAATACAGTAAAATGAGGGGGACTTCCCTGGTGGCCCAGTGGTTAAGACTGTGCCTCCAATGCTGGGGGCCCAGGTCCAATCTCTGGTCAGGGAACTAGATTCTACATGAGCAACTAAAGAGTTCACAAGGTGCAACCAAAAGATCCTGCCTGTCACTACTAAGACCTGGCCCAGCCAAATAAATAATAAATAAATATTAAAAAGTAACAAAACAATATGGGAACAAGGGAACCTACTTCTCAGGGTTGTTACATGGATTAAATGTAAATGTGTGCTTCATGTTCTTTTGTTTCAAATGAAATGTATCCCTAGTTTTTTGGTTATAAGAAATAGAAACTCCCTCAAGCTGCTATATGTAAAAGGGAAACTATTTCTATGGAATTCAGGGACTTTCATGAAAACAGGCCCCCAGTCCCTCTCAGAGAGCTGAAACTAGGACCTGAAAATGGATTTGCATTGTTCCTCATACTGCTTTGTCTCCACATGTGCTTGGGTGGCCACTTCTTGCGGTCTCAGAGCATCTCCTCTCCCTGCAGACCACCTTTCAAGAGAAAGACCTGTTTACTCACCAGCCTTGGCTTGACATCATTTCCTCACGCTAGGTCATAGTCGGTGCTCAGTAAAGAATAGCCGGTTTCTACTGTGTTTCTTTGATTTGTATGTCAATGGTAATGCACTTGGAGAAGGAAATGGAAACCCACTCCAGTACTCTTGCCNGACGCTCAACTGTGCACTTTCCATCTGCCCTTCGGAGAAACTCGACCTGAACAACAGGATCAATTCTTGGTTTACCGCTAGTTACTCAGCTGAGACCACAGACTGGTCCTTGCCCAGGACTTTGCTGATGGTGATGACGGCCACATCTTCAGTCAGTCGATAGTGGCCCCAGCCCTTGTTCTTCAGGTCCCCTTGGCGCTGCCAATTATGAGAAACAGTGAGACAGAAGCAGCCCCCAAACTCCAAGCCAAGTTCATCTTAACCCATTCAGAATCTCAAAATCATTGAGAAGAAACAAAATAAAATAAAAATATGCCAAGCTCTTAGTTGTTGATTTGTATGTTAAGGAAGGCATATATTAAGAGTAAAAGAAAACAGAAGCAGGCTGTCACTATGTTTTGTTGCAAAAAAAAAAAAAAAAGACTTTGAGTCATTCAAATAGATAGAAAAAGAAGTAACGGGGAATTGTTTTTAGAGATTGCCTTTAAAGTTGCCATGCACAGAGAGTGGCACTAGAGGATTGTGGGGAATGATTTTCCCAGTAAATGATTCAGAAACTCATAGTGGGAGAGGGCAGCTGACATTTGTTAAGTGCTAACCCATATCAGGCAGTATATGACTACACATATCATCCTATCTAATTTTTAAAAGCCTTACTTGGTAAATAGTATTACTCCCAGTTCATAGGGAATATTGGAGCTCAATTTTTTAATGCATATTTTAAATAATAAAGTCTAAAAACTCTTAGAACAATGACATTTCTTTTTTACTTCCCTGCAGTATTCCAATACATGAAGGAAATCTTATACACAGTAGGTGGACCTTTTTTCACATAACATGTTATATATCATATATGTGTATGAACATTTGGTCAGCATTCATCCTTTTTTAGGGCTTCTCTTGTGGCTCAGGTGGTAAAGAATCTCCTTGCAATGCAAGTAGACCCAGGTTTGATCCCTGGGTTGGGAAGACCCCTGGAGAAAGGAGTGGCAATCCTCTCCAGTATCCTTTCCTGGAGAACTCCATGGACAGAGGAGCCTGGTGGGTTACAGTCCATGGGGTCACAAAGAGTCAGACACAACTGAGTGGCTAACACACACACACACACACACACACACACACACACATATCCATTTTTGGCTCCCTAGCAACCAAACAGCTTTATTACTTGAAAGACCCTTCCCTGGGTTATTCGTGATGCTCCTGTGAATGCAGCCATACCGAAGGAGCCAGAAACACTCTTTTCTTCCCACTGGCATACACGGCACAGGAAAACGGCAGGTCCCTCCAGCACCAGGACTTTCTCCATGAGTGTAAGACACAGAGGAACAGAGGAAGCTAGAAACGTCTCGCAGCAGTAGCAGCAGAGCAGAAAGCCTAGTTATAAGGCAGCCTTCAGAATCCAACGGCAGAAAGAGCAACAACGCACGCGGTGGATGATTAAGTACAGGAAGGCTGTACAGGTGATCCGCAGTGAGAATTCTGAGTTAGAACACACCAAACGGACTGGAATAGTCACAGGAGCAGTGCTGGAGAGGCTGGGGCTTTGACCACACCTTGCAGGACATGCAGGATTTTGGAGGGTCACCTGATCATCTACCAACAATCACAGCAAGCCCGAGTTTCTGGACTTTTAAGATGAACCTGAAGCTCGTGAGTACGCTCAGGCCCAGAGAGGGAGCAGGGGGCTATGTCATGGGGCTGTGCTGACTCCCTAAAGCAGGATCACTGAATTCTCACACTGCATTGAACTGATCCCATTTGATCTTTCCTATACTTAGACAGTTAAGAATCTGCTTGCAATGAGACAGATCTGGGTTCCATCCCTGGGTCAGGAAGATCCCCTGGAGAAGGCAATGGCCAACCCACTGCAGTGTTTTTGCCTGCGGAATCCCAAGGACGGTGGAGCCTGGCAGGCTACAGTCCAGGGGGTCACAAAGAATTGGACATAAGTGAGTGACTAACACTTTCACTTTTTTTCATACTCAGAAAACAAAGCAAAGTATTTCATGAAGCCTTCCCCCTGATTCGTCTGTAACCCTAGGAAAAACTATGAAGCAGAGGTTTTGGAATCTTTCTACCACCCGAATCATTACTCTTTTTCTTAAAGAAGACCCACCCTAGGACTTCCCTGGTGGTCACCAGTGGCTAAGACTCTTTACTCCTAACGCAGGGGTTCCAGGTTCAACCCCTGATCAGGGAACTAGATCCCAAATCCCATAACTAAGAGTTCTCACGCTGCAACTCAAGATCCCGCATGCAGCAGGCAAAGACCCAGTGTAGCCAAAATAAAATTTAAAAATAAATAAATATTTTTTAAAAAGAATACCCACCCCAATCTACTTCACTCCAGAAGCTTATTCTCCCCAAGACCGAGCTGGTCCACTACCACTAGCAACTTGTTAAGATACTAGTTGGTAAGGTGGTCAGCTCCCAGGAAAGTTTTATAATAAAAAATGGGAAACCTACAAAGGCTTGTAAAGTGGGGGATGGTCACACAAAGGGACAGGTAACCATTTAAGGCAACTTTTTTTTTTAATGTATTTATTTTTAATTGAAGGATAATTACATTTCAATATTGGTTTGATTTTTGCCATACATNAGTTTTATAATAAAAAATGGGAAACCTACAAAGGCTTGTAAAGTGGGGGATGGTCACACAAAGGGACAGGTAACCATTTAAGGCAACTTTTTTTTTTAATGTATTTATTTTTAATTGAAGGATAATTACATTTCAATATTGGTTTGATTTTTGCCATACATCAACATGAATTAGCCATAGTGTACATATGTTCCCTCTCTCTTGAACCGTCCTCCCACCCTTTCCCACCCCTCGAGGTTGTCACAGAGCCCCAGTTTGAGTTCCCTGCGTCAGGCAGCAAGTTCCCACAGCTGTCTGTTTTACATATGGCAGTGTATATGTTTCCATGCTGCTCTCTCCATTTCTCTCAACCGCTCCTTTCTCCCCACACCCTGCCCTTGTCCATAAGTCTGCTTTCTATGTCTTCATCTCCATCGCTTAAGGCAACTCCATTCCACTAGCTCATTCCTGTCGACACATTATATGCCAGGGATGGGAGCTAGCTGAGGGCCAGCTAATTAACAGAAAGACAAGAGAAGGGGAAGAAGCTTTTCAGAAGGCAGCCCAGAGGAACCTGCAAAACTGCAGAGAAAACTTAGAAAAGGTATGACGCATTAAATCTTCTGTCTTGAAAGAGCCTCTAAAGAAAAGAATGACTTCGTTTGGGAGTATGAGGATCTATAATGAAGCCCAACCAAACTCCAGAAGGTAGATTACGGGGAGAATGAGCAAAGGGAGAGGCAGAGATGAACTATTTGACCCCACCCCATAGCAGAGGAGGACCCAGGTGGACATGGAAGGCTCCGAAGGACATAGCTGTCCCTCTCGGCAAAGGGCAGCATTAGCTTATGCCACCTTCAATATCTCCGATGCTAATTCACGATTGCTCAAGGAAAACCACCAAGTTTAGACCCATCTGTTCTTTATATCTCAATGGCTATACTTTTTGCAGATAGAGTTTTTTTTTTTTTTTTAATGTGCAGATTCGTAAAACAGAGTCATCCTATACTCTAGGTTAATTTGATAAAACTGTATATGTCAATGGCCAAACAGTATATGTGATGACCTGGGAAGTGATGTGAATAACCAGATTCAGACTGTAAATCACCGTAGTGTTTGAGGAAGGGCGTGAACTCTTCAGCATCCCATTATACTTAAAAACCCTTCGAAAAATGGGTCCTCTGGCAACTGAAAAGAGCCAGGATAGCCTTGCAGAAACATAACATTCAAATCTCTTTTCGGCCATCGGCTTTTCACAAGAATCCAGCACACCCTGTTCCCCTCTGTATGTTCTTATCCTCTTTCTCTCACCCAGGAAAAACTAAGCACCCATCTACTCAAAGAAAATAAGTATCCATCAGGTCAGGAATGAGTCGATGTCACACCACATCAGGATTCCAAGCGGCACAGTGAGGACTCTTCCCAGACTACAAAGTACTTCCATCTCTATCGTTTGAGCCCTACAGTTGCTCTCCCAAGGGGAAGCAAAATAAATATTGAATGAGCCATATGCAAAGCACTGTGCTGGGTAAACACACATTTTCATTCATTCCATCCTCATAAGAACCCATAAAGCAGGCGTTTACATTCCCTTTATTACAGATGAGGAAACTGAGACTCAAAGAGGGGACCCACCTGAGATGTCCCATGGCTAGAGTGTCCAAGACAGGATGTGCAACAAGACCCCCAGGCAGGAAAGCCCACGCCCCTCTTTCTGCTGCTGCTGAAAGTCTCCCTCCCTCCTGAATGTGGGTCTTCTCCCAGGTCTGTGGATTAGACAACACTAGTTTGGTAAAGAGAACAGCTGATGGCTAAGTGTCTGCCTCCATTTTTCTGTTGGGTGTGGAGGGAGGGCTGGAAATGCTGTGCTAATAACAGTAAGGCTAAATATTAAGAGCAAGGGGGGGGCGGCAGTAGGAAGGGACAGAGTTTTTCAGGGGAACAGGCTGGGCAGCCACATTTAGCCCAAACGCCATTGGTTTCCGAGAACTTGGGTGCCAAAGCCAATTCATTATTCCCATTGAGTCCCTTTGTTGTAGGGCAATATTTCAAATGTCTAAGAAAAATATATACCAATAACTATATTTATGGGACTTCCCCAGTGATCCAGTGGTCAACACTCCACCTTCCAGGGCACGGGACATGGGTCTGATCCCTGGTGGGGGAACAGAGTCCCACATGCCATGCCATGTGGTCAAAATTTAAAAAAAAAAAATCATATTTGTATGTTTTATAAATGAAGGATGTATGTATTACTCACTTATGTAAAAACAAAACAAAAAAAACTCTGCTGTTCTTTTTTCTTTCCTTCCGATTTACTGAGATGTAACTGACACCACAGCACTGTGTTTTGGGTACAGCATGACGAGTTGACTTACATACACCATGAAGTGATCATCACAGTAAGGCTAGTGGATGGCCATCATCTCATACAGACACACAGTTAAAAAAAGAAAGAAAATAGGTTCTCCTTTTAATGAGAACTCAGAATGTACTCTTAACAACCTTCATATAAAACATACAGCACTGTTAATTATGTCTATCGTGTTGAACACTACACTCCTGCTGCTGCTAAGTCGCTTCAGTCGTGTCCAACTCTGTGCAACCCCATAGACGGCAACCCACCAGGCTCCCCCGTCCCTGGGATTCTCCAGGTCCTAGTACTTATTTATAACTGGAAGTTTGTACCTTTTGATTGTCTTCATCCACTTCCACCTCCCCACCCCCCACCTCTGGTAACCACAGGCCTATCTCTTTTTCTATGAGTTTGTTTTTTAAATACAATTGACCAATAACACTGTGTTAGTTCCTGATATAAAACAGTGACCCGATATTTCTATACATTAAAAGGATCCCCATGATGACTCTCAAACCCCGTATCACCATATAACATTACATTATTATTGACTTGAGTCCCCACACTGTATACTTCATACCTGTGATTCATTTATTTTGTAACTGAAGTTCGTTAATCCTCTTAATTCCCGTCACATACTACGCTCACCTCCCCATCTTCCTCAAGGCCTCTGACAACTACCCATTTGTTCTCCGAATCCATGACCCTGTTTCTGTTTCACGTTTGTCCATTTGTTTTATTTTTTAGAGCAATTTGGCCATATGAAGTTGGAATCCCACACCCCCAATAACCCAAGAATCCCTCTTCTAGACATATGACAGAGAGACTCTCCATCCGCATGGGAAGGTTCACTGCAGCATCAGTTGTAAAGTGGTCATTTGGAA
>SJYV01018705.1:0-23348 GCA_006410875.1 Neotragus pygmaeus | reverse complement strand
AGGTGCATTGTCAACGAGCAGTAATATTTTTTATCTGAGCAGTAGGTCTCAGCAGTGGGCTTAAAGCGTTCAGTAAGCCATGTTGTAAACAGACATGCTGTCATCCAGGCTTTGTTGTTTCATTTAGGCAGCATGGGGAGAGTAGATTGAGCATAATTCTTCAGGACCTTAGGATTTGGGGAAAGGTAAATCAGTATTGGCTTCAACTTAGAGCCACTAGCTGTATCAGCTCCCAACAAGAGCGACTGTTCTTTGAAGCTTTGAAGCCAGGCATTGCCTTCTCTCTAACTATGGAAGTCCTAGCTGGCATCTTCTTCCAATATAAGGTTCTTTAATCTTCATTGAAAATCTCTTGCTTAGTGTAGCCACCTTCATTAATGATCTTAGCTAGGTCTTTCTGGATAATTGGCTACAACTTTTAAATACATCAGCATTTGCTGCTTTACCTTATACTTTTAAGTTATGGAAAAACAGTTTTTTTCCTTAAGTTTCATAAGCCAACCTCTGCTGGTTTCAAACTTTCTTGAGTTTCTTCACCTCTCTCAGCCCTCAAGGAGGTCCTGAGGTCAGCCTTTGATATCTACCAGGCCTTCAACAGATTGGACAAGGCCAATTATGGAAGCTTGTCAGCGTTTCTCTCATCCAATCCCACCCTCACAGAAACATCCAGAATAATGTTTGATGAAATATCTGAGCCCCATGATCCCACTAAATCAACCCTTATAGGGGGATTTGTCTGGTGGCCAGTGGACGAGAATCCACCTGCCAATGCAGGAGCCACAGGTTCGATCCCTGGTGCAAGAAGATCCACTTGTCTTGGGAGCAACTAAATCTCATGCACTGCAGCTATTGAGTCCCAACATTGCACCTACCCAGGACATGTGCTTCAACTACTGAAACTGCATGCCTTGAGCTTGCGCTCCACAGAAGTCACTGCAATGAGAAGCCTACACCCCTCCACAAAGAGCAGCCCCCCACTCGCCGCCAAGAGAAAGCCCACGAAAATCAGGGAAGACCCTGCATAGCCAAAAATGGATATATAGAAGGAAAAAAAGATAACACTTTAAAAAAGACAAACCACCGTAGGAGGAATGCTTGCAAATATGCTGCACTAGCCAGTAAAAGGGTTCTGCAGTCAAATGAGTTTAGAAAGGCTGGATTAAGCAAAATGATAGCAGGTTTATTTTATGGTAAGATTTCTTGGGATCTTTCATGGGCAGGATAAAATAGGCAGTGGTGCACAAACTCTGCTCCTGGGACTCCCCCAATTTTTTTTTTTTTTTTTAGACAGAACTTTCCTTGATACAGGTGTTCCTCAGAGCACACTCTGGGAAATGTAGGTCTAAGGCGCTCAGGAAACCAGACGAGGATGTCAGGCGGGCTTCCTCACGCTGTAGTCCCAGCAGTGTTCCTCATTGGAATGCACTTCCTCACGCTAGCATAGCAAATGCACCCGGAAGGAATGGACCTCAGCACTCTTGGTGGGCCATCAGAACTTGTGTCACATCCAAGAAGCTGCGTCTTTCCCTACGGTCTCTCACAGGGGGGCCAGGGAAGACTGCAACATGTGCTATTTGGGACTCCTCATGGTTCAGATGGTAAAGAATCTGCCTGCAGTGCAGGAGACCCGGGCTCAATCCCTGGGTCAGGAAGATCCCCTGGAGAAAGGGATAGCTACCCACTCCAGTGTTCTTGCCTGGAGAATCCCATGGACAGAGGAGCCTGGCAGGCTACAATCCATGGGGCTGCAAAAAGTTGAACACAACTGAAGCGATTAACACACACACACACAGATGTGGGTGCACACACACACGTGCATGTGCACACACACACAGATATTAAAAAGGGTTTCCCAGGTGGCACTAGTGGTAAAGAACTCACCTACTAATGCAGGAGACATAAGAGACCTGGGTTTGATCCCTGGGTAGGGAAGATCCCCTGGAGGAGGGCATGGAAACCCACTCCAGGATTCTTGCCTGGAGAATTCCACAAAAGAGGAGCCTGGCAAGCTACAGTGAGTAGGGTCACAAAGAACAAGACATGACTGAAGCAACTTAGCATGCATGAGTAAATGAGTGAAAAACCATTCATTCTTTATCTGCGATTCAAGTTTAACTGAGTGTCCTATGTTTTCCCTTGCAATCTTGTTCCTTGCTGACACTCAGCTGCACCAAACCCACTCACCTCAGGACTTTTGCACATGCTGTCCCCTAAGGCTGAACAGCTCCTCCCCCAATAACCACCCCTTCCCGCACACCGGTTTAGGTCTTTATCCAAACACCACGTTCTCTGCAAGTCCTTCCATCTCTCGCCATTCTAAGTGGGTAACCATGTCAGATTTTCTATTCTGTTCCCTGTGTTATTTTTCTCCTCAGTACTTATCATGGTAAAGCCACCCTGTAGTTTGAGGGTTCATCTTGTAATTGCTTATCTCCCCAACTAGAGCAGGGATTCCTTTTCTGCTTGGCTCCCTGCTCTATCCCTGGGGGCTGGAAATGTGCCTAGCACCCACCGAAGTTCCATCAGAACCTGCAGCCCAAACCAAATGACAGGGATGAGCAGAGGGTCCACACTGATACTTCTGCATGGCAGAGACCAGAGTGATATGTTACCAAAGCTCCCATGACCTCTGTGGTCTCCTTCCATGTTATCTAAGTATCATGGCCTTTCGTTGTTGCTCATGGTAGGCAAGTCTGCATTGCAAGCAGATTCTTTATGGAGACACAGGTTAAATCCCTTGGTCAAGAAGATCCCCTAGAGAAGGGAATAGCAATCCACTCCAGTATTCTGGCCTGGAGAATTCCATGAACAGAAGCTACAGTCTGAGCGACTAACACACTCAAAACGCTGTCTATCAGTGGACATTGGGTTGCTCTCACCTCTTGCCTATTGTAAAGGATGCTCTGAATATCAGCATTCAAGTGTCCATTTGAGTCCCTGGTTTCAACTCTTCGGGGTAGTGTATACTTACAAGTGGAATTGCTGAATCACAAGATATCTCTGTTTGATTTTTATTAGGAATCACTATACTGTTTTCCACAGTGGCCACACCGTTTGACGTTTCCTCCTACAACGCACAAGCATTCTGATTTTTGCACATCCTCACCAACACTTCTTTTCTGTTCTCTGGATAATATTTTCTGTTCCCAATGGATGAGAAGCGTGCTCTGTTATTGTTAATGCTTTATGGCTTCTTCTACTTCCTTTCTTTTTCTGCTTTCCCATAATTTTAGTCTGTGTTTGAACCCTTGAGGACTCTGATCCAAATTTTACAACGTGACTCACACTCCCATCTGGCCCATTTCCTGTAAGAGAGAGAGAACCTGATTGGCTGAACATATCTTATTATGCCAAGCCATATGTCATAGGTTGCTGGCCAATAAATAGATTGCCAGTCCCTGGGTCAGTGGACCATCAGCGAAGACCAGAAAGAGGAGGGTCACTGTTGCCCGTGTGCATGGCTATCTATGGAGGATCTCACCAGGTTATCTTCCCTTAGGAGGGGCCATGGGCGCAAGTCACAATTGGCATGTTCAGTCTACAGGGAGAAAGATGCTGGGAGTTAAGGTAGATGCTGAAAGTGTTTAGCTGCTCAGTCGTGTCCAACTCTTAGGGACCCCAAGGACTGTAGCCCACTAAGGTCCTTTGTCTATGGGATTCTCCAGACAAGAATACTGGAGTGGGTTGCCATTTTCTTCTCCAGGGATCTTCCCAACCCAGTGATCCAACCCAGGTCTCCCACGTTGCAGGCAGATTCTTTACTGTGTGGGCCACCAATTTTTACTGAGATGTTGAGAAATGCCCTTCTGGTATATATCACCTAAGACGTGAAATGGAGAAAACTGTTCCTTGACATATGTCATCTCTGGTCTAGAAAATTCTCTCTTTCCCTTTACACTCCAGGATTTTTAGAGAATACACCCAGGTCATTCTCACCTTCATCAGTTCTCAACCATTGTGCTTCGTTTTAATGGAAAATTCTTGAGAATAAAAATCCCTTTAACTTCCAAAGAAATGGAACCATTCTAGTGGAAAGACCGGTCCAGAAGTTGACAGCCACCCTGTCTAGTGGCTACTCCTTCATGTAATAAGGCTGAGAAGACAAAGTATTCAAATCATCATTCTCTTCAGTCTTAGGCCACTGGCCAGTGCTGAAGATGGATTTGTAACTTGTTGTTTTAGTTGTAAGATTCTGTTTTGGTTTTTTTTTTTTGCATTTTATGAGAAAGATTATGGAAACCCTGTTTGTGATGAGAGCTAGCCGCGAGGTAGTCCTGTTTTTCCTGAGTTTCTGTATATGAACTTGTGTAATAGCGTAGGCTTTCCTGTAAGTGTTCAGTTCAGTTCAGTTGCTCAGTCGTGTTCAACTCTTTGTGATCCCATGGTCTACAGCACGCGAGGCTTCCCTGTCCATCACCAACTCCTGGAGCTTGCTCAAACTCACGTCCATTGACTTGGTGATGCCATCCAACCATCATCTGTTGTCCCCTTTCAGTGTTGGGAATCTGAAAACAAAGTGGTTTTCAACCACTATGGGCTGAATTGTGGTGTCCCCCTCCCCACACTGTCTTGTCGGACTCATGTGTTGAATCCCCAACTCCCAGGACCTTAGAATATGACTGTATTTGGGGACAGAGTCTTTGGGCTAAAATGAGGTCACTAGAGGCTTCCCTGGTGGCTGTGTTTTAAAGAGCCACAGGCGATGCGGGTTTGATCCCTGCATCAGGAAGATCCCCTGGAGTAAGCCATGGCAATTCACGCCAGTATTTTTACCTGGAGAATCCCATGGACAGAGGAACTTAGCAGGCTACACAGTTCATAGGGTAACAAAGAGTTGGACATGACTGGAGCGACTTAGCATGCATGCATGAGGTCACTAGGCTGGGCCTTAATCCAATAAGACTGGTGTCCTTATAAGAAGAAAAAATTTGGTTAAGAGGAAATATGGATCCGGACATATACAAACTTAAGATATAAGGAGAAGATGACCATCAAGAAGCTAAGGAAAGAGGCTTCAGATGGAACCAACCCTGCCAGAACATTGACCTTGGATGACTAGGACTATCAGAAAATAAATTTCTGTTGTTTAACCACCCAGTCAATGCACTTTGTTATAACAACCCTTGCAGACCTGTATACCTACTCCAAACCATCATTTAGATTTTATTTATATTTGCTTTTTTTTCTTTTTGGCTCTATGCTTAATTTCATTTTATGACTCCTTGTATTTATGACACTTGCATTTTCTTCTTTTACCTCATTTTAACTTATGCTGCTTGATTGTGTTTTAGTATTCATTTAATCTTTCTGGATTCAGGTACAGTAGAAATATATTTTAAAAATTATTAAAATGATATCTACTGGCCATCCATGGTGTTTAAGATTCTGTCCAGGGTACCAGGGAGATCCCATGGCAGACCAGGATGCATCTAGCAGCTGTCTCTTATACACATCTCCTGGGACTCCCCCAATTTTTTTTTTTTTTTTTAGACAGAACTTTCCTTGATACAGGTGTTCCTCAGAGCACACTCTGGGAAATGTAGGAGATGTGTATAAGAGACAGGAGTTGATCTAGTGAACTGCATATTTGAAGCCTCTTGACTTGGTCTGTGTGTCTCTCTGGCCCTCGACAGCCTGCCTGGTGGGGCTCTTGGAGATCCCCACTGCATCAATGATGGGATCCTTCCTCAGACTGTGCACTGATGTTCCCCAGCTGTTCTATGGAGGCTGGTCCAGAGCGTATCAGCCAGGGTTCTCCAGAGAACCAGAACAAGTATGATGTGTATTCATATATCACGATGGTTAATTGTATATGTCACCTTGACTGGACTAACAGATGCCCAGAAGAGCTGGTGAAACATTTTTCTGGGTGTGTCTGTGAGGGGGTTTCTGAAAGAGGTTGGCAGTTTTGAATTGGTAGACCAAGTAAAGCTGATTGCCTTCACCAGAGCAGGCGGGCCTCACCCGATCCACTGAGGGTCCAAACAGAACAAAAAGGCAGAAGAAGGGCAAATTTGCACTCCTGGCCTTCAACGTCAGCACTCCTGGTTCTCAGGCTTTTGGGCTTGGACTAGAATTACACCCCTGGCTTTTCTGAGCCTCTAGCCTGCAGATGGCAGNTTGGCCACCTCATGCGAAGAGTTGACTCACTGGAAAAGACTCTGATGCTGGGAGGGATTGGGGGCAGAGGAGAAGGGGACAACCGAGGTTGAGATGGCTGGATGGCATCATGGATTCGATGACACAAGTCTGAGTGAACTCCGAGAGATGGTAATGAACAGGGAGGCCTGGCGTGCTGCAATTCATGTGGTCACAAAGAGTCAGACACCACTGAGCGACTGAACTGAACTGAACTGAACTAAGTAGTGAATTATATGACCTCTAATATACTGGCCTTCATTTCTAAAGGGATATTACTTCCCCTTGAGGCTTTGACTCAGGAGAAAACTGTTCTGACAGATTGCAGGCATTCCTAGGTCTCAGTACAAGTCCTTAATCTCAGAGGATTCCCCAGGAGAAATGGTTTTCCATCAGAGGGACAAGCCAAGTTACCACATGGAGTCTCCATCTCCACTGATGGTGGATCAGAGAGTCACATACTTGTGCACAAGGCAGCATGTATAGATATTGACTTCCCAGGAAGACTTGTGCACTTGCTTTCTATTTAATTTAAAGATTATTGAGAATTTCCTTTCTCTGTCTTATAACTCAATGTATGTTTCACTCTGAAGTGTGTAATGTTTCTCTGTGAAAAAGGTAGCAAATAGATATTCTGGGGGACTTAATAATTGTCTGGTTTACTGCAAGAAGGGCTTCCCAGGTGGCTCAGTGGTGATGACTATGTCTGCCAATGCAGGAGACTTGGGAGACGTGTAGTTTGGATCCCTGGGTCAGGAAGATCCCCTGGAGAAAGGAATGGCAACCCACTCCAGTATTCTTGCCTGGANGTCTAGTCAAGGCTATGGTTTTTCCTGTGGTCATGTATGGATGTGAGAGTTGGACTGTGAAGAAGGCTGAGCACCGAAGAATTGATGCTTTTGAACTGTGGTGTTGGAGAAGACTCTTGAGAGTCCCTTGGACTGCAAGGAGATCCAACCAGTCCATTCTGAAGGAGATCAACCCTGGGTGTTCTTTGGAAGGAATGATGCTGAAGCTGAAACTCCAGTACTTTGGCCACCTCATGCGAAGAGTTGACTCACTGGAAAAGACTTTGATGCTGGGAGGGATTGGGGGCAGGAGGAGAAGGGGACGACTGAGGATAAGATGGCTGGATGGCATCATGGACTTGATGGACACGAGTCTGAGTGAACTCCGAGAGATGGTGATGAACAGGGAGTCCTGGCATGCTGCAATTCATGGGGTCGCAAAGAGTCGGACACGACCGAGCGACTGAATTGAAAATAGCAAATACTTGCTACATCTCATGATTCTGTGGGTTGAAAAGCACATTTCTTCTGGTCTGAGTCACCCAGCTGGGGCTGAATGATCTGGGGTGGCCTTTCTTCTGTAGCTGGTATGTATGTCAAGTGGAAGGCAGGGGAGGCTGGGGTCTCTCTCCACATGATCTCTCATTCCCCAGGAGGCTGGCCTGCCCTTGTTACATGGTGGCTAGTGGATCCCCAGCAGCAGCAGCAAACCCCAGTACACCCACCCTTCAGACCTCTGTTGGAAATTTTTCTCCCATCCCATTGGTCAAAGCAAGGCACCTGGCAAAGCCCAGACCCAAGGATGGAGAAATCAACTCTGACTTCAGAAGGAAAGATCTGCTGTGTCACAGGGCATAGACACTATAGTTATAAGGAATATATTTGGTCTTTGTCCCAGACCTTGCACAGAGTTCCTTATAGCCTGGGAAGTCCTGAGTCATAGAAGTCTGCTTTGTCATCCCTGAGAAACCCCTGTTGAGCTTGTGCTAGTGATGACTTGGGGTGGGACCACAGGATGGGCTGGTGACCAGGGAGACCTAGTAATTAGAGGTGGATTCGAGGGTTGAAACTTGTCTACCCACAACCTCTGGGAAGCTGGGCTGCCTGCCTGACTTTTGTCATTGGGATGAAGTCCTTATGGAGAAATGGAAGTGGACCTGCTTTGAAAAGTTGGTTGTTGTTCAGCCTTGAAGTTGTGTCCAACTCTTTGCAACCCCATGGACTGCAGCTCCCCAGGCTTCCCTGTCCTTCACTATCTCCTGGAGTTCACTCAAATTTATGTCTTTTGAGTTGGTGATGCCATCCAACTATCTCATTCTCTCCACCTCCCTTCTCCTTTTGCCTACCCTCTTTCCCAACATCAGAGTCTTTTCCAGTAAGTCAGCTGTTTGCATCAGGTGGCCAAAGTATTAGAGCTTCAGCTTCAGCATCAGTCCTTCCAATGAGTATTCAGGGTTGATTTCCTTTAGGATGGACTGGTTGGATCTCCACACGCAGAGGGAAGAAGTTCTTTTCCCTTTATCTTTCGCAGACAACAAAACAGCTTTAATCCTGATCATGAAGTTTCTTTCTCTCTCTCTCCCTCCATTCCTTTCTTTATTTCTTAATGGTTTTTCTTGTCCTTTCTTGGCTTCACCTTTCCTTAGGACCTCATTTCCCGTGTGCATTTTTCCTCCCCTTCTGGGTGGACTTCACCCACGGGCCACCTCTTCCCTCCTCTCTGGGACTCAGTTCTGCCTTTCTGCAGTATTTTTTTTCCATGGCCCCCCTCACCCACTCGCTTTTCCTCTAGATCTCTTCCTGTTTCCTAACACCACTCTTAGCCTGGACTTTCTTCTGAATTTAAGCAACAAGAGGCACCAGCTTTGACTGGCAACAATGAAGCCTAAGAAAACAGGTCATCTGAGCTGAGAGAGACGTCAATGAAACCGTCTTAGCGCTTGATTGGCCTTTTGTTGAGAGAAGAGTGACTCTAAATTTAAGCTGAGCCGGAGAGACACTGGCCCCTTTTTAGAGTGGACAGAGTTGGAATGGCAAGTACCCAAAGGGCAGCTTTGAGAGCTGAAACTGTGTGCGCCACAGGCCTGGGTGCCTGGGAGGTCTGAGAGACGTCCTTCCAGGAGCGAGCCGACACCAGCTGAGAGGTCAGCATCTCCAGAAGGAGGAGCAAAGTGCAGGCTGCCATGAGGCCAGGAAGCTCTGGTGGGTGGTGGGGTCAGGCTAGGGGAAGCCACTGAGGATGCCTGGGGATCCAGCCAAGTGAGAGTGCGGAGCTGGGGCACCTGGGAAAGAGGCCGACCAAGATGCTCACGCGGCGCCTGGAGGGTCCTTCTGATGTAGAGCTTGCCTGGGCCGGGGACACACCAATGCGGTAAGTTGCACTCTAGCTTGTCAATTACATCTCTGCCTCATTTTATCTTGAGGTTGGAGTCTCTGCCACGGAAGGTGAAAATAATCAGAGCAGGCAGGCGAGCTGGGAGCAGGGTGGGCAAGGAGGTTTATAAAGGAAAGATGGTAACTTAATCACACTTGTCAAATCTCTTGCTATGTAAGGCAACACATTCACAGCTTCCTGGTATTAGGATTCAGGCATCTTTGGAGGGGCACTACTCTGCCCACCACAGTTGACAGTCTTTTTTTTTTTTTAATCTTGTTTGTTATGATTCCCAGAGCCTGTAAGCATCACGGTTGCCAGGATTTTGTGTCATTTGTACCATTGGCTACTGTGTAGGCAGCACCTAGAACAGTGCGCTATACATGAGCATTTTGTATACATTTATCAAATGAATGAATAAATGAATGTCCCCCTGTGTATCGGGGAAAAAAGGAAAGATGGAAGGGAGACAAGGAAAGAAAATTTTGTGTGAGTAGATTAGATGATTGTTGAGTTATTCATCAACTTGTTTTATTAAGTGGTTCTAATTGCCTGGAATCTAAACAGATATATACAGAGATAGATAGATATAGATAGATATATACACACATATGGCGCTAGTAGTAAAGAAGACATCTGCCAATGCAGGAGACATAAGAGACATGGGTTCAATCCCTGGGTCGGGAAGATCACCCGCAGGATGAAATGGCAACCCACTCCAGTATTCTTGAATGGAGAATGCCCACAGAGAGAGGAGCGTGGTGGGCTACAGTTCATGGGGTCACAAAGAGTCAGACACGACGGAAGCAACTTAGCATGGACTCTAAGGATGTCAGCAAAATATATTCTTGTTTTTAGCCTTTCTCTGGTGAGAAGGGATGGTTTGTCTGCCTTTTAATCACTGAGCACATGGGATAGGAATTTGGGGATACACAGACTTTGTGTTCATGTTGATTAATAGCAAGATCAGTTTCCAAAGGAAAGAAACTCCGGCGCATTTCTGGACTGCCCAGGCGTCTCCAGGAGGGCAACTGCAGAAGAGTCATTGCATCTCCATTACAGAACCCCGGAGAGAATTGTTCTCAGGATCAACGAGCTCATTTCACCAGAAAGGTGGTGACGCTTTTTATGTTCTGAAAGCAAGATGGCTCCTTCTAGGGAGTAAGTGAAACCAGGTATAAATCCAGAGGCACTTCATCAACAGCTGCAAGGTTATACAACTCAAGACCATTAACATCTAGGAAATCATGAGAGTCGTGTTTAGGAATGTCCGTCTATGCCAATAAATCTTGTTTGTGCTTCCTGTGAACAAGGTACCCGCTCCCGAGACTGTCTCCATTATCAAGCACCGTGCACAGCAGCATCACCTGCGTCTGCTTTATTTGTTCCCTTTTGCTAAAGCGTTAGGTTGTGTGAGATGGTGGCTAAGAACATGGACTCTGCGGACAAATCACCGGAGTCAGCCTCCAGCTCGGTTACTTATTAGATGTAAGTTATATAACAGTTCTGTGCTTCATGGGAGAGGATTCATGACAGTCCTACCTCAGGGCAGAATGCGGAGATTACTAATATAAGTCATGCCAGGCATCTGTGTCCTAAGTAGCACGTGTGCATGCTCAATCTTGTCTGACCCTTTTTGACCCCATGGACTGGAGACTGCCAGGCTTGTCTGTCCATGGGATTCTCCAGGCAAGAATACTGGAGTGGATTGCCATTTCCTCCTCCAGGGGATCGTCCCAACCCAGGAACCAAACTTGCGTCTCCTGCATCTTCTGCACTGGCAGGCAGATACTTTACCACTGAGCCACCTGAGAAGCCCCATTTGCCCGGCTTCACTCATGGATGAGTTCTTCTTGGCTGATGATCAGAGTTTGATGTCACTGAGCATCAGGGTCAGTGAAAGCTTATCAGCCCACGAGAGGAGTCAGGGGTAAACCCAAGGGGGCCCCTGCACAAAGAGAGACAACAGCCAAGCAGCATAGCCAGCATTGGTAATCCTGATTTTTCTGCAAAAGCAGAAACTTCAATTCTATAGTAAGAGAATTTGGGATAGAAGTTCCATAAGAAGATAATACGATGACACGCTCTACCCATGTTTATTCTTAGGGAGAGACAAGAATGTCTGTTTTTCAGTTTGATTTTTTCCTTTTTTTTTTTTTTTGCTAAATATGACTGTATTTCTTAAAATTGTCATCACCAGTAAATAAAGATGAAGGCATGGGGGAGAGGGATACAAGGGAAGGAAGAAAGCACTGGGAACTGGCTTTAAAGACTTTCCTTTCCTGTGTCTTTGGGAAATTTAACAGGAATGTAAAAAATTGAATTGAATCCTTGTCATCTAAGTTAAGTGGAAAAATGAATGTCTTTGTGTTAGAAATGATTGCACCACAAACAGTGTAAAGTATTCTAATGTGTTTTCATTACTTGAAACAACTTTGTATGATAAGAATTCTAAAAATTCAAATAGGGTTATAATTTAAGAAATCATACCACATGATCCGTACCTTCATAATATGAGTGGTCTTTGCAATAACAAGTAGAGAAATGTAGAACAGATATAGTAAAAGAGTAGTTCACTACTTAAATAATTTCTGCCCTAATAATTTCTCATTCTTGTTTCAATTTTTTTTATTTGGATATAATTAATGGAAATTAAATGTACAGATACTAGGTATTTGGTTCAACAAGCTTTGAAAATGAGTAGACTCTAGTAATCACCACTCAAGGCAAGGTGTAGAACTTTTTATTTTTTAATCATACCAGCAATTTCCCTCAAGCTTTCTCCAGTTGATCTCCTCTCCTCCTCCTCATTTGAGGACTTTTAAACAGATTATATAAAGAGATTAATTTTGTCTTTATTTAGATTTCCTATGGACAGAATCTCTGTGTATGTACTCTTTTGGGTTTGACTTCTTTTGCTCGACATACTGTATTCGAGAATCATCCATGTTGTTGGGTATATCAATAGTTCATTCTACTTTATTGCCCAATAGTATTTCATGGTGTAATTACGGCACATTCAGTTGTAGCAAAATTTACTAAAAGACTTGTTTTCTTCATAGAATTACTTTGGCATCTTTGGGGACAACTGACTGTCTAAGTGTCAGTCCATTGATTGACTCTCAGTTTTGTTCAACTGATTTGTGTGTTTATCTTCATGCTGATACCCACTGCCTTGATTACTGTAGCTGTATTATGTATCTTGAAACCACATAGTGTAAGTCTTCCAAGTTTGTATCNACTGACTGTCTAAGTGTCAGTCCATTGATTGACTCTGTTTTGTTCAACTGATTTGTGTGTTTATCTTCATGCTGATACCCACTGCCTTGATTACTATAGCTGTATTATGTATCTTGAAACCACATAGTGTAAGTCTTCCAAGTGTGTATCTCTTTTTCAAAGTCATTTTGGGTATTCTAGATCCTTTTGGAATCAGCTCATTTATGTCTAAAAAAAAAACTTCCTGGAGTTTTTTGTAGTGATTGTGTTGAACAAATACATAATTTTAGGGAAAACACACATCTTAACAGTATTGAGTCTTCCAGTCAATTAACATGAATATATTCCATTTATTTGGGTCTCTTTCATTTTTCTTAGGAATGCTTTACAGTTTTTACACATAGGTCTTATAAACATCTTTCAGTAGATTTATTTCTAGGTAGTTGAAGTTTGGAATGCCATTATAAATGGAGTTGATTTTTTAAAATCTCATTTTCAAATGTAGGCATATAGAGATATAATTGATTTTTCTTATATTGACTTTGTATTTTATGACCTTGCTCAGTTCATGTAATTCTAGCAATTATTTTAGATCCTTGGGGGTGTCCTCAATATAAAATAAATAATTTAAGATTTATTAGAGAGTAAATATGAGAAGGAAATGGCAACCCACTCCAGTGTTCTTGCCTGGAGAATCCCAGGGGCGGGGAGCCTGGTGGGCTGCCGTCTATGGGGTCGCACAGAGTCGGACACGACTGAAGCGACTTAGCGGCAGCAGCAGCAGAAAGTAAATAATAAATTTCTGTGTTATTATTTTGACCATCAATTAATGTCTTTTCTTCTAAAGGTTGTATTGCTCTGGTGGTTTTACTGGGGATAGTGTGTACAGAGGAAAGTTCATAAAACAAAGCTTTCACATCAGGTGCAGAATTTCAAAACAATGTGGTCAAGCTTCTAAATAACACCCAGAAACTTAGATAGGCCCCAAGACACTGTAACTATCATTCACATCTTTATCCATATATCTTTCGAATTGCAGTGACTTCAGCATTAACACCTAGTGCTGTCATTCATTTCTCCGATTTTCACAATGCATTACTTATAGACCCCCAGGGGGTCACTGTTTTTAAGTACCCTCCATTGTCATTTGGTAAGATACATCCTTAGTTTTGGCATGGAGCAGGAAGGAGCAAGATTGGAAACGAAAATTGCTGTCATTTAGGCAATGCTGACTGTACGCCAGGAGCTGAGCTAAGCAGTCGGCATACATTACTTCCTTCATTCCTCTCAAAGGCCTTGTGAAATCTGAATCATCCTTAGACCTATTTTACAGACGAGGTAGCTGAGGCTTATATTCAGTCGTTTGCTAGGTCACACAGTTAAAAGTAGCAGAATCAAGTTTGAATTAAAGTTCTTGACTTCAGAGCCCACAGTTTTGACCAATTTCTTCCCAAACATCTGTTTAAAAGCAGCCCTAATTCCTACACTTACTGCGGATAGAAAAAAGGAATTTAGCCAGGCTTCAAAATTCTTAGGCTGATATGAAATGATACCAGTTCTTTCTCCTGTGTCAGCTAAGTGAGGTGCTAGGAAGACCAAGAATCTCCTCTTTTTTATTTTTAATTTTTAAACTTTTTTTTCATTTTCAAAATATTTTATTGACGTATAGTTAACAGTGTAGTGTTAATTTTTGCTGTACAGCAAAGAGATTCAGTTATAGAGATGTATATTCTTTGTCACAATATCTCCTCTTCCATCCCTGGTCACCATGGGGAGCTGTGGCTGGAGAGAAAGCACAAATCCAGGGACTTCTCTGGCTATCCAGTGGCTAGGACTCTGAGCTTCGCAGGTTCGATCCCTGGTCAGGGTTATAAGATCCCACATGCCCTGTGGCTTGGCCAGAAAAATTGTTTTTAATGCTCAGGGAGCAGAAGCCCAGCCCCTGCAGAGGGCAGGTGGCCCACGGTGCCATATACATGGGCCACATCGACCTGAGGTAGAAGGCTGCATGGTGCACCCCTGGGATGCTCCCTGCTCTTTGGGGAGCACATTCAGTTCACAAGCACACACCCTACACAAGCCCCCTGCACAGATGCAGATGACGCCAGGGCTGGAATTACATAGTGACCCCCAAACGAAACAAAACAAGCCCAGGCACGGGCAGTAAAAGCCTGGGATAACAATCCCAGAGTGCATGGTCTCCTGACTGCACAGGGCTCCCCGGGACTCGGCCGATTACAGAATCATAAAGAGACGCTTGTAAAACAAAGCCTGTTGTGCTTCAGTGCAGTCGCAACTTGGCAATTCCCCTGCTGTATCTGATTTCACTGAGGGAGGAGGGAGCCCTTGAGAAACGGGCTTGAGACGGTTCAGTCAGGCTCCATCCACCCTCTGTACATTCTCCCCAGGTCAATTCAATGTGATGTTGTTAAGATAATTTAAATGTCTATATGATGATCTTCACCCTTCATACCTTAGGCATGTAAAGGTGGGCAGAGTAGTTTATGACTCCTGGGGACAGTCCAAGAAAATGTCACTCACTGGGACCAGCACTATCCTGGAATTTCCAGTCTGGAGAAGGGAATTTGGCAGGGTCCTTCCACATCAATCAGGATACCTAGACATAATGATACGTCCTTCAGCTCCAAAGACATTCCAGTCCAAGAATCTCCAGCTTTTCAGTCTGCGGCTGGGTTTGAAGTTCACTCCTTCACCACTGGAATCCTGCCAACCTGACGGCCTGCTCTGAATCCTGGGGTCCATAGTCTTCAAAGTGGAGTGAGAGTAATACAGCTTGTCTTTTACTTTGAAGGCTCTTGGGATGTTTTATGCCACTCTGAACACCACTGACTATATCATGGGCAAAGAACAGAACAGAAAAATTAATGTTGTTGAGAATGGGAAAGATTGAAGGCAAAAGGGGAATGAGGCAGCAGAGGATGAGATGGTTAGATAGCACCACCGACTCAATGGACAAGAGTTTGAACAAACCACGGGAGATAGTGAAGGATAGAGGAGCCTGGCGTGCTGCAGTCCATGGGATCACAAACAGTCGGACACAACTTGATGACTGAACAACAACAACATTGAATAAGCTCTCCATGATAAGAAGTACAGGAAGAGATTTTAAAAGCACTTTAATTACACTACTTTGCGTAGTATTAACCACAGGACATAAGTACTTTCTTTACTATCCTGCAGTAAGGGTGTTGCTGCTGCTGCTAAGTCACTTCAGTCGTGTGCGACTCTGTGCGACCCCATAGACGGCAGCCCACCAGGCTCCCCCATCCCTGGGATTCTCCAGGCAAGAACACTGGAGTGGGTTGCCATTTCCTTCTCCAATGCATGAAAGTGAAAAGTGAAAGTGAAATCGCTCAGTTATGTCCGACCCTCAGCGACCCCATGGACTGCAGCCTTCCAGGTTCCTCCGTCCATGGGATTTTCCAGGCAAGAGTACTGGAGTGGGGTGCCATTGCCTTCTCCAAGTAAGGGTGTTACAGTGGGTATACTATGCATTTGTTTCTGAATGGCTTATTTTTTTTTTCTTGAATTGTTTCTGAACTAGCATCATTTTCACAAAACCCCGGAGAATATGCAACTTTCCACACCGAGCCATTAGAAGACGTGGTGAAAACTAGGTGCATTCTCTAGAAGCTTTCATCTTAAAACGTTTTGTCTTCCAGCATCTCCCTTTTCTACTTTATATTGTTAAACATTTCAAACGTACAGAAAAAGAAGAGAATGTAGGATAATGAATGATCGTATACTCACCATCCAGATTTAACAGTTGTTAATAGTGTGCCATATATGTGGCAATTTGTTGTGTTTTTCTTGCAATTCAAAATAAATGACAGACACTACCAAGATAGCATAGTAATAACACTACATTACAATGTAAGTTAGTAAGCATCTAAAGAATAAGAATACATTTCTGCATAGCCTGTATTGTCAGAGAAGGCAATGGCAATCCACTCCAGTACCCTTGCCTGGAAAATCCCATGGACAGAGGAGCCTGGTAGGCTGTAGTCCATGGGGTCGCTAACAGTTGGACACGACTGAGCGACTTCACTTTCACTTTTCACTTTCATGCATTAGAGAAGGAGATGGCAATCCACTCCAGTGTTCTTGCCTGGAGAATCCCAGGGACGGGGGAGCCTGGTGGGCTGCCGTCTATGGGGTTGCACAGAGTTGGACACAACTGAAGCGACTTAGCAGTAGCAGCAGCCTGTATTGTATTTATGTCTTCCCTGGCCATCCGTTAGCCCCTGTTACTTCCTGGTACACTGGCAATGTGATCTTAAGAATTGGTTAATTTCATGTTAAACATTTTTTTGCCAAGAAACCTTCTGTGTTGGAGCTGTGTTCTTCCTACTGTGTCACATCAGTGCCAGCTCATCCCACTCTTAGGGACGTGAAGATCATGTTTGGGTTAAGAGGGTGCCTACGGATCTTTCTCCACTATAAAGTTATCTGTTCACTCTTAAGACAAGTAAGTCATCTCATATCATCAGAGGACTTCTCAATCACTCTTCCCTGAATCCTTCTAGCATCCATCAAGGATCCTTGACTGAACAATTATTTCATTCAAGGTTACAAAATGGTGATTTCCTAATTTGATCACTTATTTGATATTTATTAGCTAGCATCCTTTCATAAAGAAGGGTTTTCCTCAAAATCAAGTCTAGCTTATAACCCTGATGTACTTTTCCTTTTATAATCAATTTTTAGAGTAAGTCGGCTTAATATCTGGAACCTCCCAGGTGGTGCAAAGGTAAAGAATCTGCCTGCCAGTGTAGGAGACACAAGAGATGTGGCCCTTAATCCCTGGGTCAGGAAGATTCCCTGGAGAAGGAAATGGCAATCCACTCCAGTATTCTTGCCTGGAGAATTCCATGGACAGAGGAGCTTGGGGGCCTACAATCCATGGGGTCACAAGGAGTCAGATATGACTGAGCAACTGAGTACACACTTAAAATAAGTCACCGGCCTTATATTGTAAATGCCATGTTATTTGTAGATTATAGATATAAACGGATTTAGAATATTGATATAATTTCAGCCTTATTGATATCAGATAGAAAATCACTGATAAATTCAAAACCACTCAATTCAGCAATAAAAAAAGTGTCAAATTGATTACCCGATTAAGTTGATCACTTTCTTAGATGCACATGGCACTTAGTCCCATCACATGGCTTGCCCAGCAGCATCACAGTGTCACAGCCAGTGTCCATAAAGGAGTAATAGGGAGGATGTGTCTGTGAGAGGAAGAAAGGGGATGTAGAAAGGTGGATTCATCCCCCGTTGTCTCATGTATTGGGATTTTGAAGTTCTGCATTACCATCACTCAAAAGCATCTAGGTGGCCACTGCATTCAAATTCCCCCCACCCATGCCAGGGACCCTAGGGGAGTCCAGATATTAGACTGCTCATTGGAGGAGTCATATGGCGAGTGGCAAGGGACTTTATTGCTCAGCCTCACAGCCCTGTTCCATGGAAGATTTTTCATTACCTCACAACTTTGTTCCATGGAAGACCCTTCATTACCTCACAGCCCTGTTCCATGGAAGGCTTTTCACCTACCTCACAGCCCTGTTCCATGGAAGACCCTTCATTACCTCATAGCCCTGTTCCATGGAAGACTTTTCACCTACCTCACAGCCCTATTCCATGGGAGACCCTTCAGTACCTCTCAGCCCTGTTCCATGGAAGACCCTTCATTACCTCACAACCCTGTTCCATGGAAGACCCTTCATTACTTCACAGCCTTGCCCCCACCACCCTGTGCTCCATCCAGCGCAGGCTGCCTGCACTTCCTTGAAGAGGACAAACTCCATCTTGGGTCCAAGTGGGCTCATCTCTAGACCTGGCCAATTCTCACTTGCCCCTTAGTACTCAGCTCCATGGTCCTTTAGTCCTAGAAGCCTTCCCCCAAAGCGTCTCACTTTATTGTAATTACAGGTTTTCTCATCTGTCTCCACTACTAGACTGGGAGCTCACGTGCAAAGTGGGAGGTCTTTTTTCTTTCCTAATCTTTCCTGCCTGGTGTGGAACCCCCACGTGGTAGATGCTAAGTGAATGTCCTCCAAGTAAAACAAAATGAATTAAAAAAAAAAAAAAAGATTGACTTAGGCTTATCCTAGGAAGCACACAGATTTCCCTCCATCCCTCTTCCACAAATGAAATGGCTGAGCTGATTTTGCTCAAACCACCCTAAGTATGAGACACTTGGGATTGGGGTGAATGGAGTCTGGACAACTTCTGGTTCAGAGGAAGAAAATAATTACTGTATTAAGAATAGCCAAGGAGGGACTTCCCTGGCAGTCCAGTAGTTAACAGTCCAGGCTTCCAGGAGGAGGTGCTGGTTCAATCCTTGATCAGGGAGCTAAGATCATGCCTCATGGCATGGCCCAGGAAAAAAGATACAGCCAAGGAACATGTGGGACTAGAGAAGCGAGACCCAGAGGGGGCTGGAGAGACACTGTTCTCAGTCTACAAAAATGCTTTCTGCAAGAGCATTGTGAGAAAGAGCTACGTTATTAAAGCGCAGCCAAATAAACAAGACCCTGTCATCCCCATCCCCCCAAATGAGAGTGGTCACGGGATCGTGCTATGATTAAGGAATGCCCATGAGTTAAACACTTCGGAATACACGAAAAGGCATAAATCAGCTGCGAAGGCAGCATTCTTTGACATCCATTAATCTGCGGTTGGCTCCTCCTGAAACCCTGGGCTCCTCTGGGCTTCTCTCTTAATTGAAGTGGTGTGCCTTGGAGAATTATTGTCTTCCTACGCAACGTTCCCTTCCAAGGGTGGATTGCAAAACAAATACAGGAAAAAGGAACTGGATTCAATTTCTAGGCAAAGACTTTTTCTGCGTGCGTCCGTATGACGCACACACCCTCAACAATTCCAACTTGAGGCACGGCAGGCCTCTCGGACCAGCCTCCTAATTGTTGGTGAGTACGAAATGGCAGGCTGTCCCTCCGGGCTGACTTTGAGGTTTTATGCCGTTGATGAAATCCAGGGCTGCAGATCAATTCACAATGGGATGAAGATGTGCTCTGGAAAATGTAGGTCCAGCATCCTTAATGTCCGCCTTTCCTTTCATCCCAGCCTTCCCACTCCCAGGAGCCTAAGAATTTGTAGTCAGCCCAGTGGCTGCAAGCACCTCCTTCTCCCCGCTGGCAGACAGATGTCTTCCGGCCTCCATGCCCATCAGCCGGAGCACCCTGATTTATAACCCTGAACCCAAAGAACAGGGCCCGCAGAGGCCAGACCATCACCTGGCCTTTGGAATGAATCAGGAGGGGGGACAGAGCCTGTAGGGAAGGGGCTACCTCATTCAAGTTGGGGCTGTGTGATTGGGTGAATAAGAAAGTGCTCTTGTGATGCGGAGAAGGGCTGCAAGGAGCTCTCACCCACTGTAATGGTCAAAGCTTATTCTGATGGGCTGCTGAGACTGTGTGATCCTAGGAGCTCAACTGGGAGGGCAGAGTCACTGCGAGTGTCCGGTTTCAATGCAATGGGGGGAGGGGGGATAAAACTTCTGTAAAAGACTGCAAGGGAGAAACTGGTTATGCTGTGATTTGTGTTTATAGCATTGAGTGATAAGTCCCAAGTCAAAGACTTCTAAAGTTCTCAATTCTTTAAAGTCATATTGATTTCTTTGACAAAGAACAAGCACTTTATTTTTTCAATTTTTAAAATTGGAGTATAATTGTTTTACAAAGTTGTGTTCATTTCTGCTGTACCAGGAAGTGAATTAGCTGTATGTACACATGTAAGCCCTCCTTCCTGAGCCTCCCTCCCACTCTACTCCCTTCCCATTCCTCTAGGTCATCACAGAGCACCCAGCTGAGCTCATTGTGCTACGCAGCAGCTTCCTGCTTGCTATTTTACACAGGATAGTGCAAATATATATATATGTATATATATGTATATACTATTCTCTTGGGCTTCCCTGGTGGCTCAGTGGTAAAAAAAAAATTGTGCCTGTAATGCAGGAGACACAGGTTTGATCCCTGGGTTGGGACGATCCCCTGGAGGAGGGCATGGCAACCCACTCCAGTATACTTGCCTGCAGAATCCCGTGGACAGAAAGAACCTGTCGGACTACAGTCCACGGGGTCACAGAGAGTTGGACACGGCTGGAGTGGCTGAGCACACACTTGATACTCTCTCAGTTTGTCCCACCCTCTCCTTTGCTCAGCCCATGTTCACAAGTCCTTTCTTTATGGGGCAAACACTTCTAAAGCACCTAGGATGAATCTAAGAGCTTGACAAATATTAACTCGCATCCCCTTTCTAACAATCTGTGGTTGGTATCATTATTCCTTTTCCCATATTCCTGACTGAAAGTCAACGGTCATATTATGAAGCGCATGTGATATCTCCTAAGTGTGCATTAAACTTCCTCCAACAAACTGGTTTTAAGTATCTCATACCAAATTACTAACTAGTACACCTGGTCCAGTCAGCGATAGAAATGAGGCTGACTGGTACATTGAGGCATGATGGCTATAAAATGAGACATACTAATTTGATGAAAACTCTCCTAATAATTTCCCTGAGATCTATGGTTTCAGGTTTCAGTGGTTTTCAAATAAGCATATAAAGTCAGGCTAGACTGAAGAATAACTGTAAAAAGGTAAGAAGAACTCTAGAAAGCATACTCCAGAGTTCAAACTGGGCTTGCCCACGGTAACTAGGGTTTTGAATCAACTCGTATCAGCTTGCGACTCAGCTCTTTGGGTTTCCAGAATTCTCTTTGGTCCCGAGCAGCTGCAGCCTGGGGGTGAGGGCTTTTAGTTCCAGAATCAGCTGTAAAATGAGGCACAACTGCTTTGAAAGGCTCCGCAGTGCTCATTATAGGAAGAGTCAAACTAAAGTGTGCTGTGCTTTCTGAAAACCCAGGGCCCTTGCACTTCAGCAGCCCTCTGGGGGTGCTTCAGACACTCCTTGGGGTACACTGGAGCCTGCCCAAACCAGACTGTGAACATCTCTTCCCACCTCTGCATTTTAAGTTGGTAGCTTGACGTCAGCCCTGGTGGAAACATTTACACCGTGGAAATTGGCAAATGCAACAAGCAGGCCTGGTGGCTGCCCCTAGAACCAGCTGACCAGCAAGTGCACCACCAGGGAAGGAAGTCTGAAACCTACATCTTTCCAACGAAGCAGGGTTACCTATGAAAAGAATATTTTTTTTTTTAGAGGAGGAGGCATTGGGAAAAATGGAAACCATGATACTCTAAGGAGATGGCAGGGTGGCTTCTGAAGAACCGGCAGCCCTGGTATTCTGGATGACTACCTTCCAAAAGAATCAGGGAGAGTCTGACGACCCCATGCCTGTCCTCACAAGAGGCAGGCAGAGAGACCAAATGCCACCAGCCTATTCTCTCAAATTCATTCTTATCTGCTTTTATGCATGTGCCAGCCGCTGTTCTAAACCTCTGTTCCCGCTTGACTTGCCACAGTTCCGAGAACAACAAAATTAGTTCTTTTGTAATTTTTGTTAACTAGAGGAAAATATCGAGGCAACTGTGTTCATTTGCTATTGCTACTGTAGCAATTTACCAGAAAGTGGCTTAAAATGAGACACAATTTGTTATGGTTCTGGAGGTCAGAGATAAGTCTGGTTGGGCTAAAATGCAGGTATCAGCAGGCCTGTTCTCCTTTCCGAAGGCTCTAAGGGAGAATCCATTTCCTTACCTTTTCCAGCCTCTGGCTTTCTTTGTGCCTGCATTCTTGGCTCACGGCCCCTTCTTTCATCATCAAAGCGGGCAATGGCTAGTAGAGTCTCTAACATGTCACATCCTTCTGATACTGACCCTCTGCCTCTGTCTTCTACATTTAAGGACTCTTGTGATTACATTGTGTCCACCCAGATAATCCATACTAATCTTGTTATAAGTTTAGCTTATTAGCAGCCTTAACTGACCTTTGCCATGTGACATAACATATTCACAGATCCTGGAAACTAGGACAAAGACATGTTTGGTGGGAAATAATTTTGCCTATCATAGAAACACATGCCACCCAAGTCTTCAGTGAAACAGTGACTGGAAGTGACTTAGAATTACATCTTTGGGGGGAAGGACCTAAACCAAAGTCACTCCACCCCAGCCTGTCTCCTCAGTGATAGCCAAGGAAATTCAGGGTGAGACTACATCAGTCCTAGAGACTGGGGATGGATTTTTCTGGAAGTCCTGTAGTCTTAGGGACCAAAATCAGAGGTGCTAGCATTCTCCTTCCCCAAATAATTATTCTGTCCAAACTCCTTGAAACTATGTCTCTAGTTTCTAGCTGTGCTTGGCGGGGGTACAACTGAAGGTCTCTGACTCCTCCACCCTTGCTCATGTGTTAAAGCCCCACACAGAGCAAGTACTGCTAACCTGGAGAATCAAGCATCCTTCTTGACATATAGCATGAACTGCATCATGGACAATTCATATATGAATGTAGGAATCAACTGTGCTGACCTCAGGGGACTTGAACATGGACCTGGACTCTCACGGAGGCAGTTTCCAGTCTGCATAGTCTTCAGCATTTCCAACCAAGGATCCCAAAGAACAGGGTGGAGCTGGCTGGGGAGGAGGGAGGCCAAACTTAAGAAACACAACTTTCAGTTCATCAAGCATGATTTCTCACTGGGAAGAGGGGCGTGTCCTTGGAGTTTAGGGAATCTTAGCCGAGCTAGTGTCTGTCTCTGGATAAAATAACTCAAGTGGGGATGAAAGTGAAAGAGGAGAGCAAAAAAGTCGACTTAAAGCTTAGCATTCAGAAAACGAAGATCATGGCATCCGGTTCCATCACTTCATGGGAAATAG
>SJYV01018704.1:482308-495553 GCA_006410875.1 Neotragus pygmaeus | reverse complement strand
GAGAAGGAAATGGCAGCCCACTCCAGTGCTCTTGCCTGGAGAATCCCAGGGATGGGGGAGCCTGGTGGGTTGCCTTCTATGGGGTCACACAGAGTCGGCCACAACTGAAGTGACTTAGCAGCAGCAGCAGCACTGCAGTCCCACATTAAAGAGTTCTTTGTTGCATACATTTCACACTGTATCATAATTATGTATTTTTGTGTTTATGTTACTTGTTAGAATGTGAGTGCTTTTAGGTCAAGAATTGCATTTTGTTTCTGTACCCAGATTGCTAATCTCTTATAAGGCTCTGAATAAATACTTAAGAATACCCATCTCTCTACCCATACACATCCTTCACCCACTTTTCGGTTCATTCAACATTCACTGAATACTTACCATGGAGCAGACACTGTATATTGGGTTTGAACTGAATTAAACACCGTCCCTAACGGGAAGAAATTAACAGAACCCTTCAAGGCCAATCTTAAATTCTCCCTTTTCTGTAAAGCCTTTTCTGATTCATTTGAAACACTAACTCTTCCTTCGAACCTCAGCAGAATACCTTTTATACTTCTTCTGATCACCTTGTGTTGCTATTATTTTCAATCAGCACCCCTCCCACCACTGGTAATTCATTAACCTGCTGAAGGCAGGACCTTTTCCATGTATTAGATTACCCTCGAAATGCCTTGCAGAGAGTAGATCTTTATAAATTTGTGATGCGTTCAAGACACCGGTTGCTATGGCTCACTGCTTCAGGCTGGGCTCTTCACACACAGCAGGACTGGCAATATCTTCTAGCTGAGCAGGAACAGCATCATTGAACCTAGTCCAGCAGATACCATTCCCACCAGTCAGCCCTAAAACTGTTCCCCAGCAGCTGTGCAGACAGGGCTCCCCGACATGGCACACAGCAATCCCACAACACTCATCTAGCCCCACATGCCACTTAGGGGACCCTCCACAGACCGGGGGCCTGCAGCGCCTGCCATTTTTCTGAGGAGTATAGCCTCTCTCCCGTGTCCCTCCAGATGCTCCAGTGTGAAATAACCTTGCTATNACATGGCACACAGCAATCCTACAACACTCATCTAGCCCCACATGCCACTTAGGGGACCCTCCACAGACCAGGGGGCCCACAGTGCCTGCCATTTTTCTGAGGGGTATAGCCTCTCTCCCGTGTCCCTCCAGATGCTCCAGTGTGAAATAACCTTGCTATCTTTTTCTATCATTCTCTGCTTCTTTTATTTTTTCTTAAATTTCTCCCCTCACAGTGTTTCAAACAGCACTGTGAATACAGATTGTTGAACAATCTGTGGTTCAACAACAACAGAATATAGACAATGCAATGGTCTCTATTAAAACTGCTTGAAGTTTTAATAACACATTTTAGCTCCTCAGAAACTAAACGGTTGCAGCTCTTGTGGGCCAAGATAGCTCCTGAAACTAACCAAAGGATTAACCAAAGGATTCCAAAGAGTTCTATGAATCCCAGTAAAAATGCTCAACAAATCCTTCAGACTTGGGAGTGATGGTTACAGAATGGCACATTTGTGCCTTGACTCCCCCAAGCCAAGCTGAGCCCCAACTCACTCCCAGGAAAAGGTGCCCTGTAACTTCCCCCCGTGCCCACCCTGCCCACCTCCTGCACATCCAGTGTCATATATGGACAGCAATCTCCTGGTCACTCAAGTCTCACAGAAGGTTTCCATTTTATGAACCGAAACTTCATCCTATGTTGCAAGAGAGTCAAAATGAAAACGATGCTCTTAACTTTGCCATCTGCATTACAAGCAAGATGAAACTGGCAAGAGAGAGCAGAGAGGCTACTTATATAAAAGTTCTCTCTTCTCTGCCTAGAACGCTGATCATTTTACGGACAAGAAACCATAATAGAGTCCAAGTGCGGCCCCTGAACCATGAGCATCAACATCATTTAGGAACTGCTAGAATTGCAAAGCCTCAGGCCCTTCCTCAGATTTACTAAATCAGAACTCTGGGACCAGGGTCCAGAAATCCCCACTCTGACCAAACTCCAGGTGGCCCTGATGTCTGCTAACACTTGAGAACCACTGCCCTAGAGAGTAATTTCTCTGAAAGCTTAAGAAAGCCAGCATCTTCACAGTTCAGTCTAAGTATTCAAAAAACTCAGCCTATTTGATTGCAATGGAACACAGAAACTCACCCCTGGTCCCCCCCAGGGCACACTGGACCATAATAGTATTAATCATGTCAGTGTCAACACAAACACAATGTTTCAGAGAAAAGAGGTCATGCCTACAAACATTCACCCTCCCCCACTGCTAACAAAATTTGCCCTTGAATACACAGCTCCTGCCAGTTTGGGATAAACATACCTCTCGGTATGAGTCACCATCAGACCCACACACAATGAAATAGGAAGCTGGGCTGGTTTCTACTGTGGTGTGCCCAGAGCAGGCTCAACCACAATGGGAAGAAATCCTGCACCACTCACCCATCACTGAACCTTCTGAAAAGTCCTCTGATGCTCTAATGCTGGCTCAGGAAAACCCTCAGTGTTTTGGCTTTGGCATATGAGATGCCAGCAGTATGAGGACCCTCCTGCTTGCCTCCAAGGGCAGTGAATATGATGATGATATCAAGGGGCCCCCTCCTCACAGAGAATCAATGCCAAGATTTTGCTTTTAGTAGGCTGGGTCTCACTTAGGACATCTTTTCTGCAGGACTTTGGAAAGTTAGTTTCTTGTTCTTTAAAAGAGATTTTCTGTGAAGGAGTACTGGTTGTTTCATCCACCCTGGTCACCTGACCAGGTCATCAGAGAAGCAAGAGGCAGGATCACTTCTAAGTGGCCCAATCAGCTGAAGATTGCTCTCAAGAGCTCTGGGTAAATTTAAGTCAATATATTCCTTCTCTCTAGATAAGGGAAAGGCTACTCACTTCAGTATTCTGGCCTGGAGAACTCCATGGACTGTATAGTCCATGGGGTTGGAGAGTCGGACATGACTGAGTGACTCACTTCACTTCATTCCTTCTCTCAGATGACTTTCCATAGTCAGCCTTAACTCTAATTGTGGAAACGAGGTCTTTTTCTTCTCTCTCTCTGGATAAGCATTTCTTTAGACATTAATGAGTAGGTGGCAGAGGGCAAGGATTTGTTCTGATTTTTTTTAACGTGAAGTTCTTTCCCTTAGCCTTAGAAACCCATCATCTAGACAGCCCTTTGGTCCTGAAGACCAGTGGGGCAGAGTCATACTTCCTGGTGAGAATAATACTATTTCATTTATAAAACAGTAAGAGAAATTCACACTTGGGTTTTTTTCCCCTCTCCAGCGGAGACAAACCTGGATCTCCATTCCCTCTGAAGATGCAAACTTCACAACTGGGATGTGTGTGTAAGTCGCTAATCCAGACAATGTATTCTGAAGCTTGTAGCATTGTGGTGTCTCTTTAAATCAATAGTTTCCCTTTAGACTTTACTTAGGAATCGTTCTTGTCATTGGTGTCCCCTTGAAAAACTTGGGGCTTTTCAAGTTAAGGAAAAAGGAACAACCTAGACAGTTTCAAGAGCAGGTCAGGGTAGGATATGAAACACCCACCTGGGAAGCAGGGTTGGGAAACCGAAAGTAGGAGGAGCTAGTCTATACCAACAGGGGGCCTGGGAGGCGACTTGAATGGATGATGAATTATCACACTGCAGAGAGCAATCTGTTCTCAGACTTCCCCAAGGATGGAACAGAAAAGGGTTTCGATTACATTAGGCTGTGTGCACGCTCTTGAGTAGGGAGTGTTGGTGTGGGTGTGGGTGTTTGGGAGGAGGGGGATGGGGCAGAAGGACAGACACCGTTAGAGGCAGGGACACTTGGCAATGCTAAAGCTTGTTTCATAAGATGGTATATGAAGTCAGCAACTCCTGAGGGAGAGACGGACACTCTTTCTTAAGTCGTACAAGTGATAGATTGTTGTTTAATTTCTCTGGTGTTGACTTAGGTGCTCAGAGTAATTCGAGAAGAATTTACAGAAGGGATGGGGCTTTGAAAACCATTGTAAGGGAGCAGAACTTGAGTGAGGTCTTGGGCAAATGTGCAAAAGGAGACAATATGTATTTCTCATGGGGCAGGAGGGGCAGAATGACACCATGATGGAGATGGAAAATATATCCATGATTATTCAAATAGGAAAAATTGTGGGGGTGGGGGGGCAGTTGGAGCATAGGTACAATTTGTGCAGATTCTGCAGCTGTAACAGCCTGGGTAGAAAATCAGCTCTTCTACTTTTTGGCTAAGTGATTTCTGGCAAGGGGCTAAACTCCCATGAACCTCCTCTTTCTCATTTACTAAAGGGGAGGAGNGGGGGTGGGGGGGTTGGAGCATAGGTACAATTTGTGCAGATTCTGCAGCTGTAACGGCCTGGGTAGAAAATCAGCTCTTCTACTTTTTGGCTAAGTGATTTCTGGCAAGTGGCTAAACTCCCATGAACCTCCTCTTTCTCATTTACTAAAGGGGAGGAGTGTCACTGACCCTGATGGGCTCAAAGATTAGAGGTGATGTATGTAAAGGTGTCAATGCAAAGCCTGCCATTTCAGTAACTGGCAGGTTTAATAATAATATTAAAATAAAACAAGATTGGTTTAGATGGGGGTAGGGAGGAGGTAATTTAAGGACTTGGAGAGAATCCTCAATGATTAGCAGGAAGTCTTGAAATTTACCTTGTCACTCATTTAGGTTTTTCACCTGGAAATATGACGACATCAGCATGCTAAGAGGATTACTTTGGTGTCTGTCTGTAGCACACATTTGAGACCCAGCATACCACTGTTCTTAGAAGCTGCTAAGAAACAAGATTGCCCCATGTGTGTGTGTCTGTGTCCCATACTCTGTGAGTGTGTGAGTCCCATATTGTGTGTGTGTGTGTGTGTGTGTGTGTGTGCATCCCATACACTGGAATGTCAGGTGGATGGTAAACATCTCTCCATCAAGGATGAACTAGAATGAGTTTCACTGGGTCCTGCTCTACTTAAAAGAGCTCCCCTGGTGGCTCAGATGGTAAAGAATCTGCTTACAATGCAGGAGATCTGGGTTCAATCTCTGGGTTGGGAAGATCTCCCAGAGAAGGAAATGGCAACCCACTCCAGTATTCCTGCCTGAAGTATTCCATGGATGGAGGAGCCCGGTAGGCTACAGTCCATGGGGTCACAAAGAGCTGGACACAACTGAGCAACTAACACTTTCACTTTCACTACCTTAAAAGCAAGTTGGGTCATCCAACAGTGGCAGAAAACTTCCAGGAAACACAACAAACAAAAAATGATGTGCTCAACTGTAGAATTGTTTTCCGTAATGTGGCTCCCTCACTGCTGAATTTTTATCCTTCTTACATGAAGGATCAAACCTTTTTCAAACCCGACACGACTGAAGCGACTTAGCAGCAGCAGCAACAGCAAGCTCCCTTATTATTTAAACAAATGAGTGTTTACATAACTTAATCTCTAATATTTGCTTATACTTGTTTCCTCTAACACTAAGAAATAATAAATCCCCTTCATGTTTATTTTTAAAACTTGCACTAGGACACACATAAGCTAGAATTAAAGCTTTTAATGAGTAGACTAGGCCACTGGAGTTTAGGTAGATGAAAGTGTATTCAGGAAGACAGATATTGACTGATAAACCCACGAAAATCTCTCCTGCTTCTTTGTTACAGGACGCAGCAAGATTAAGATCCCTTGAATGCATCAGAGAAACAACTATTTCATGAAGATTCCCAGATCAACAAGGGTCTGGGACTGGAAGTGGGTGGGTGCCTGGTTGGGAGAACAGAAGAGAATGAGGGTCAAAGTCGGTCGGCCAACGTCATTCCACACTTGCAGACCTGTGATCTGCCAGCAGGCTTTCTTTCTGTCACTGTCATGGAAACTTTAATCAGGAGAGAAGATGGCAGCACAGACCAGCGTGACCTAAACCATCTCCAAGTGATGAGCAATGGGGAACCTATGTCACTCCTCTGTAAGACTTCCCGTGTTCCTCAGGATGGATGCTACCATGACGCAAACTTGCTCCTGGCTGATTCGTGTCTGCCGCAAGAGGAAGGAAGAAGCTGGAACTCTCTGGAAACAAGAGGAAGCAGAACGTACTGGAAAAGTCTCCGGATCAGGAGGCCACAGGTTCCAGATCTAGCTCTGACAATGGGCCAACCTGCGTCAACTCTGAGAATCTATGACATGCAGCTGTCAAGCTATGAACTGAAAAATTGAAGGCAGAGACACAGGGCTGCTTCTGAGAGGTTCACTGTCTAGTGATGGAGCCAGACACTGAGCCATGTCCTCCTGTGATGGAACACAGAGGATGAGTCTCCTCTATGTTCTCCATCCACCCACGAGTGTAATAAACCTGAACTTAGTCCACTTACCTGGTGTGTGATTTTGAGCAATTTACTAACCCTTTCTGAAGGCCCGTTTTCTCAGGTCTAAGATGAATGCCTGGACTGCAAGCACTCCTGTGCCCTTCTGGCTTTAGAAGCTTTAATGAAATTCCTTTCTTTCCACTGAAGCCCTTGTGTACCCACCAAAAACCCTGCCTTTCCCTGCTGTTAACTGAGGTCAATGCAATCAGGGAGCTGGGAGGCAGAAGTGGAGGCTGACATGGACCTCAAAATAGAAAAGGAACAGTCTTTAATCAGTGGCTAAGGGCTTAGATAATACTAGTATGTGACCTCTCAGTGGCCTGTCCAAAATGTTCTAGTCAGAAAGTGGTTACTGACTTGTAAAGCAAACGTGAGCCCAGGCAATCCAAGCTTTGGGAAGTCTCTAATGACTTAAGAAGAGTGGCTATTTGGGGGCTACTGACCTATAAAACATTTACCACGAACAGCAAGTCCAGGGCTTCCATGGGTCCCTGGGGGATGGAATTGGGAAATGACCTTTGCAATCCCCTTTCCCATTGCTCATAAATTACTCATATTGGGGAAACAAACTCAAAACCGTTAGCAGTAGAGATCAGTTTGTTTCAGCTGTGGGGGAGGTAAAAATGAAGAGACCTGACCTTGATTAAATGTCAATGTCTTTATTTAGGCTTCCTGGTAGCACCCCCAAAAGAGAGGAAATATGAAGCATGTTTATTCTCACTAAATCATTTCATTTGATTACCCCTTAGTCGGTGTAAAACCAAAGCTAAACCCTGTGATTTATGAAAGATACATAGGAGCAGAATGGACTGACCAGAAGCTGTTTCTCTTTGTGCTGAGGTGCGGCCCTAACATGTTTAGCTGTCATGATCCTATTCCTCCATCCATCCACTAGTATAATAAACCTGAACTGAGTTTCCAACAATAGGGATCAGCCTGAGTTCAGCACATTCACCTCACATTTATTCCCTGTAGGGGCTTCCAGAGAAAGTAGACAAAGATAAATCACGGAAATGTTGAAGACAGTGCCCAAAGAGCAGACATCTGTGTTTATGGAGAAAAGTATGTCCACAGTCAGGAAATGTGGCAGAATACATCCCAGCTTACCAAAATGCAAAATTCAGTGGTGGTTACTCACACTCTCAAATCATGTAGTGAAAGTCCCGAAGACATATTATTAACAGAAAAAAATCGAGTCACGAAAAAAATGATCAGAGAATGATCCTTTTAAAATACTTCTATCTATCTATCTATCTTATTCCTTCTATAAGTTCTTGAAGGATACACACTATTAAGAATTTCGCCTCAAGAGAAAAGGGGAAATGAAAGTGAACCAGGTAAGGGCAAGGAGATTTCATTTTTCACTCTCTAATCTCCTGTGACATTGCACTTTCTTAACATAAAACATATTTATATATTACTTGGATAACTAAAATCAAACATTGTTGTGCTCTTTTACATTTCCCAGACAAATGAATAACTTAAATAACAATTCAGTTCTGAAAAGTTTAACTTCCATTTCGGACCACGCCCAGAGCATATATACAGTACACCTGTGCAGAGCGTGACCATCTCTCCCTTTTCACATTCTTAAGACATGATTTGCTGCCCTTGACATGTAACCCATCTTTTAAGGTGTTTGGAGAAGTGATTAGGGATGCCGCTGAAATGACAGGTTATTAGAGAGGCACACCTGGAACCTTAAAGACCGACCGCTTGGAACTTTGAGTTAAGCTTGGGCAGGTCCCAACACAGCCTAGACCTGGTAGAAAGGGCCTTTCATTACACATCTTCATTAATTTATTGATTTGGGTGGGGGTGAGTGAGGAAGAGTGAAGGCTAGGATGAAGGCAGGAAGGCAAGTCTCAAACACAACCAAAAATTCCAAATGCAATAGCAATCAAAAGAGACACACGCCCTGGGAGCTCCGCTGTGCAAACACTCCAGATATCGGAATGCTCTTGGGACGCGCGGTGGCTAAATGAAAGGTTCTTAATGAAGTAAGTCTCTGCTCTATGCAAACCCGGACTTCACAATACAGAGTCTCACACCCAGAACATGTCTGCCTGGCTTTCCATTGATCGTCCCCCAATAGGTGGCCCAGCCCTGCAGCGCCAGTGCAACTTCTGCAGCCATGCACCGGGATCGATATTAATAATTACCTTTCTCCTTCACCATGGTAACCGGTGCCTTTGGCGAGCAGCGCAGGAGGAAACAGGAACAAAGTCTAGGAGTGGGAGCGCCGCTGGGCAGACAGATCGGCTGCTGCAGAGGCTGCGAGGAAGCGCCCGGCCATCCACTCGCCGAGTCCGGGCTTCTTTCTAAAATCCCGCCCCCATCTCGAGGGCCGAGCTCGGGTACCGCCCCAACGATCGCCGCCAAGTGGTGGCCGCGCCCTGCTCGGGGACGCTGCCCTTCGGCCGGCGCAGCCACCCGCTACAGCTGCTGCTGTAACAAATGCAAAATTCCAGTGTCCTAAGCTCTGGTCACTGACACCTCGTAGCATTCCTCGCGCCGGCAGAACCGGCATCAAAATGATCCCCGAGCAGCGGCCCCCTCCCGGGGTCTGATAAATGATTGCCAGGAGGGCGTGGGCGGGCAGGCGAGGGGCAGCCAGGGGCTGTTCCAGTAAGTCAAGCTAGTCGATTGGTAGCTTATTAGTTTCCTATAACTGCTACTATCTCAGATTCAGCTTCTCTCAGACCAACTGAATCAATAAAATCAGCCTCAGTAGAAAAATAATGCAAGTGACGACTTCCAGTTCATTTCCTTCAACTTTTAAGGTCCTGGAGGCTCAGGGATAATGAAAAATGAATAATGATGTTTGACTTCCCTTGTCCCCCTTTACCTGAAACAGGGNCTGAATCAATAAAATCAGCCTCAGTAGAAAAATAATGCAAGTGACGACTTCCAGTTCATTTCCTTCAACTTTTAAGGTCCTGGAGGCTCAGGGATAATGAAAAATGAATAATGATGTTTGACTTCCCTTGTCCCCCTTTACCTGAAACAGGGCGGGGGTGGGGGCAGGACGGGGAGAGAAGAGGGGAACAGACTGGGACAATGAGAGGGAGCCTGGGAAGAGGCTTTTTTCAGGCTTCAGTGCCTCATCCAGGGTCAAATCCAGGATCAAAGTAAAAGTCTGACTTATCCTGTTAGGTAGGGTTCTGCCTTCCCCCTTCTCCCCGATTCTTTAGCATTTTCTAGACAAGCCCTCTTGGTTCCCTATGTGTCAGGGAGGAGCCCTCCCAGCCAGCAAAGCAAAGGGTAAGCAGTCGCATCCACAGCCCTCACCAGGCGAACCCTGATCCTGGCTTTCAATTTCTGACCCGCAGAAGCACAGGTCTGTCTGCAGGGAGCAGGTGACTTCCAGTGGGTGGAGTCACCAAGCCGCCTACCCACCCCTTTCCAGCACCTGTCTCCCAAACCCAGATCGTTCACAGGCTCCCCACCGTGTGGGAGAGATGTGATGAGCAAGAGACACAAAGGCAGATGCTGCTGCTCTGGGAGAACAGCAGATGGACCACGCATCTCTCAGAACCAGAACAGGCCAGGATTAGGCTGTTTTANGGCAAAGACAGCTAAGGATTCCTTTGTGGGCATATGTAAAAATGTGCGGGAGGCGGGTAGTAAACATTTTGGTTGGAATAAGCTCCTGTTTGGTTAGGGGTGTGGGGACTTGGAACCATTGCAACCTGAACACAGATGCAATTGTGAAATGACAAACTGGTGAGAGACCACACATCCAGGCTGTGTGTAATGACCCAAACCAGGAAAAAGCAGGGGCTCAAAGATGGGCCGAATGGGAAACAATGAAGATTTCCTGTGAATGACTGTGCTGTCAGGAGTCCCTGCAGCTATGGGGTTGCTGACTGTCTATCCGCTTCTGTTCAGAAGGGCCCAGGATGGGGTCGGGCTGAGGAGCTGGGCTCCTGCCCGGTTCTTTCTGAAGGAGGTCATTACTCTATGTATACGTGTCCTTGTCTATGGGCTTCCCAGGTAGCTCAATGGTAAAGAATCAACCCGCCAATGCAGGAGACACAGGTTCTATCCCTGGGCTGGGAAGATCTTCTGAAAGAGGAAATAGCTGCCCATTCTGGAGTTCTTGTCTGCAGAGTCCCAGTGGAGAGAGGAACCTGGGCACGACTGAGCACCTGAGCCTATGTTTATACATATATCACCCAGCATTACTTTTTTAAACTGTTGTGACAGGTGATAGAAACCATTTCTTTAGAAATTCACCCCTTCTTCAGTCATGCTCTGGTTGAAATGCTTCCCCTGGACTCTGGAGTGACTTCTCTTCCACCCCCATCCGTCACTCCTCCCTTTCTGGTCTCATCTCATTTCTTCGGAACCTCAATTTCTTCCCTGATATCTCTTCTTTCCTCACCCTCCTGCCTATCAACACTATTTTTTTTTTTTGAATTTGTAATCTTGATTGGCTTTCAGGATGTGTTAGGAAACCCTGTGTGCAGGTGTGCCATCAACAGTGATTGGGATTGCTGCCCATCTCATGGTCATGGGCATTTGCTCTCCTCTTGGTGAGACCCTGTACTAGGAACGGGCCCCTCAAGGTCATGTCTGTGCTCCACGGCCCTGCTCTGTGGCGTGACTGATGGCTCTGAGGGGCTGACTGGCTTATCTTTGCCTCAAGACCATGAAACCTAGAGCAGAGCATCAGACAGTGGGGCTGAGCCACTTTTTGATGGCAGCAGTGGACAGAGAACGTTCATGATAAACTTCTGCCATTGTTTTGGCTGCTGCAGCTATGGGCTCACATGTGTGCCAGGCCAGGCTGGCATAGAGAGGATCACTCCTGTGATTCCACAAGGGATGCCTCTGATATTTTTTTAGAACGGACTGTGTGGAAGTCACAACAGACTGACCCATCAGAGGCCTGCACCATACAACTTTATATCTCACTTACCTGGTGCCTAATAGCTGGGCAACCCTCGGTCACACCCTTTTCCAAGAAGTGATGGAAATCTTGGTGGCTTCCATTGGGTGAACGTGCCATCTGGAACATGGAGCCTCCAGAGCTGCTTCTGCAGGGGAGAGGGAGGAAGTGTCAGCTGTTCTCACTGTGGATCACCCAAAAGAATCACGCACAAGGGTCACCATCACTTTAGTTCCCATCTCATTTGCCACACTGGCCATGAGGCCTCCTGAGAACCATAGAGATATGGTGAACACTAACCCCACCACCACCACTTTTCTTCTTTTTAAAATATTTACTTGTTTGCCTGCAGCAGGTCTTGGTTGTGGTATGCAGGATCTTAGATCTTAGTTGCAGCCTGTGGGATCTAGTTCTGTGACCAAGGATAGAACCTGTATCCCCTGCACTGGAAACATGGTGTCTTAGTGGCTGACCACCAGGGAAGTCCCTGCCACATATTTTTCTATAGATGAAGAAAAACAAAAAAAAGAAAAATCCTCTAGGATGCCAGTGTTTTCATGTGATGATGAGAGTGGCTCTTGGAAGAAAGAGTTTAAGGCCAACAGAACCTTTAGGGTGAAGCAAGATGTAAGATGAAAGATATTATTTTGTTTGAGTTCAATTGTGCCAGAGTTAAGACAGCCACTGATACCCTTTGTTTCATCCTTCTGGTTGTTCAAAAGACAGCTAAGTACAAGCTCTCACAGTATCTAATACTATAGAACTGAGATTAAGGATAAAGGGTGAAGTTGGTGGAGGGCTGTTTTTCTAAGTGAAGTATCCTATCTGCTTCTGTAGACCAAGAAGATGTCTTGAATCATTAGATAGCTGTCAATGCCCCAAGTGAGAGAGGAGGCAAGAACAACAAGACAGAAGGGCGAGGTGGGCAGAGGAGCATGGTAGGAGAGGGATTGCGTTGGGGAGCTTGGAGGTTTGGGGAGACTCCTTGCATGGGCTCTCTGTGGCCCAGGATTCAGTGGAAACCCTGAGGGAGGGTTTCTCACCTGCTGACTTACAAAGGGAAGAAACTGAAAGAAGTCTGGTACAGCCACCCCATTTCCTGCCTGCCCCTTGCATATGGTTTATAGAGGCAGACACCCAGAGACCAGAGATGCACCTTTGATCCCCACTTGGCTTATCTGCCCAGTGCCCTAGGAATTGAACCTGACACTGTGGTCCTTCCAGCAGAAAATGCTAAAGCAGAAAAATAATACAGAACATTTCCTTTAATTCCAATTTAACTAATAGAGGAAAGAAATTAGCCCAGCAGCTAATTTTGTGGCTGCAAATTTCAAAGGATACTTTTTAAAATTCAAAAGGAGAATCTCACTCACTTATCTAGGTTACTTATTTATTTATATCCCTCTTAAGGGGAAATTGCCTTCCATTGCTTCCCGGTTGTTATCACTGGGACGAGAAGCATGGTTCCATGAAGGTATTAGTCCTCCTTCTTCTCTCCCTCTCACTCCATGCTGTCTGGACAGCCCTGTTCTTTCAAGAAAGCACACCATCTAGAACAGACACTGGGGTTCAGCCCTAATTTGGGCAGGGTGTTTAACATGGCACAGTCAGAGAATAAAGGTGCTGAAACTGTGTAACACAGATAGGGACTTGAACCTACAGTCTTTTAACCTGGTCTCGGGACTTAATGGAGCTGCTTCTCATTCTTCTCTTTCTGTTCTTGATGTTTCAACAGAGAAAGAAATCAGTGAGAGACAAAGTGATGGGTTTGATTTATTTGAAATCAAATAAATTGTAGACTTGTTGATAGCAGCCATTCTGATCAGTGTGAGATGCTACCTCATTGTGGTTTTGATTTCATTTCCCTGATAGTGAGTGATGTTGAGCATCTTTTCATGTGTTTGTTAGCAATCTGTATGTCTTCTTTGGAGAAATGTCTGTTTAGTCCTTTGGCCCATATTTTGATTGGGTCGTTTATTTTTCTGGA
>SJYV01018704.1:463988-482268 GCA_006410875.1 Neotragus pygmaeus | reverse complement strand
GTAAAATGGATAGAATTTAAAAGAGACATCAATAGCACCACTAATGTAGTTGAGGATTTTAATAAATTTTCCCAGCAATTGATAGACCAATTATATAATTGATAGTTTAAATCAAATGGGCATATGTGCAACAGTGCATCTAGGAACCACAAAATTCAACAATTTCAAGGGAGTAACATCTAAATACATTCTCTGATCTCAATGGAATTAAATTAAAAATCTATACCTAAAAAGTATAGGAAGAAGCCATATTTTTGGAAATTATGAAACATTTCTGAATAGCATAGGTCAAAGGGGAAATATACTAGTAATTTTAAAATATTTTGAACTGCTGCTGCTGCTGCTAAATCGCTTCAGTTGTGTCTGACTCTGGGCGACCCCATAGATGGCAGCCCACCAGGCTCCTCTGTCCCTGGGATTCTCCAGGCAAGAATGCTGGATTGGGTTGCCATTTCCTTCTCCAATGCATGCATGCAGGCTAAGTCACTTCAGTCGTGTCCGGCTCTGTGCGACTCTATGGACAACAGCCCACCAGGCTCCTCTGTCCATGGGATTCTCTAGGCAAGAATACTGAAGTGGGTTGCCATTTCCTTCTCCTATTTTGAACTGAATATAGCAATATAACAAATATATTGAATACTGCATATTACATTATGTGAAATGCAACCAAAATAGCACTTAAAAAAACTGTAAATCAAGACAGTATGGTATTGGCATAAAATCAGACACATAAATCAAAGGAAAAGAACAGAGATCCAGGAAAGAAGCCCATTCATATATGCTCAATTAATTTGCAACAAATGACCCAAGAATATGCAGCAGAGAAAAGATGATGTCTTCAATAAATGGGATTGGGAAAACTGGACAGCCACATGCAAAATCACAAAACTGGACCAATATCTAACATAATACAAAAATGTAACCATACACAAAAATTAACTCAAAATGGATTAAAAGACCTGAACACAAGACCTGAAACCATAAAACTCCTAGAAGAAAATATAGGCAGTAAATTCCTTGACATCTGTATTTTCAAAGCTGTTTCCCTATAATTATCCTATTTAATGTACCTAGCAATCAAGTGCTATAGGCAAGCCAGATATTACTCTCCTAATAGTGTTACTTCATGGGAAATAGATGGGGAAACAGTGGAAACAGTGTCAGACTTTATTTTGGGGGCTCCAAAATNGCTTTCTATTTTGTTCCATTGATTTATATTTCTGTCTTTGTGCCAGTACCATACTGTCTTGATGACTGTAGCTTTGTAGTACAGTCTAAAGTCAGGCAGGTTGATTCCTCCAGGTCTGCTCTTCTGTTTCAAGATTGTTTTGGCTCTTCGAGGTTTTTTGTATTTTTATACAAACTGTGAAATTTTTGTTCTAGTTCTGTGAAAAATACCATTGGTAGCTTGATAGGGATTGCATTGAATATAGATTACTTTGGGTACACCTCCACACCTGAGGACAGGGGTGGCGGCTGGGAGGATCAACCTGACGTCCAAGGAGCGGTGGCTGCCTGGGCTCAGGAGGGCCTAGAGGAGCCATCCCACATTGAAGGTCAGGAAGGGCGGTGGTGAGGAGACAGCCCTCATCCAAGGTAAGGAGCAGTGGCTGCACTTTGCTGGAGCAGCTGTGAAGAGGTACCCCATGCCCAAGGTAAGAGAAACCCAAGTAAGACGGTAGGTGTTACAAAAGGGCATCAGAGGGAAGACACACTGAAACCATACTCACAGAAAACTAGTCAATCTAATCACACTAGGATCACAGCCTTGTCGGACTCAATGAAACTAAGCCATGCCCGTGGGGTAACCCAAGATGGGCGGGTCATGGTGGAGAGGTCTGACAGAATGTGGTCCACTGGAGAAGGGAGTGNGGAGGAGAAGGGAACGACAGAGGATGAGATGGCTGGATGGCATCACTGACTCAATGGATGTGAGTCTGAGTGAACTCCAGGAGTTGGTGATGGACAGGGAGGCCTGGCGTGCTGTGATTCATGGGGTCGCAAAGAGTCAGACATGACTGAGCGACTGAACTGAACTGATGTTTGCACAACTTTGTGAATATACTAAAACCCACAGAACTGTACATGATATAATGGTATATTTTTATGGCATGTGAATTATATCAATTTTTTAAATGTATGAAATACGTTTATTCACCAAGCACAGCATATATTATATGTCAGAGAAACAAAACCTGTTAAAACAATTTTCTTGCAAATAAGAACCTTACTTCTTGGCAAAGAGAGATACGCAGACAGAGATATAACCAAGCATTATGCTGTTGTTGTTGTTGTTCAGTTGCTAAGTCGTATACAATTCTTTGTGACCCCATGGATTGTAGCACACCAGGCTCCTCTGTCCATGGGATTTCCCAGGCAAGGATATTGGAGTGGATTGCCAAGCATAAGAGTGCATAAAGGTATAAATACTTTTCCATAAATGGGCATATGTGTGATATTCCCCAAAGAGGGGACGTCTTGAGAAGATTCAAAGGAAAGTTTCACCTGAGGTGAATCTCAAACTAAACTAAAACAACTTTTGATAACCCATTGGTCTTCTCTTTTGTAGTATTAAGCAGAGAGAANACTTTTCCATAAATGGGCATATGTGTGATATTCCCCAAAGAGGGGACGTCTTGAGAAGATTCAAAGGAAAGTTTCACCTGAGGTGAATCTCAAACTAAACTAAAACAACTTTTGATAAGCCATTGGTCTTCTCTTTTGTAGTATTAAGCAGAGAGAAAGAAGGCTACTTCTTTATGTAATTCCACCGCTAATTTATCTAACAGAACTGGCGAAAGTCATTTCACTTTTCTGGACCTCAGTCTCCCACTGCCAGTAGAAAGATGTTGATGTCAAAATTATATTTCCATATTTAGGAAACATCTAGAATTCTAAGGCATACCATAGTCCTTCTTGAGTTCTGACATATTCGTTTGAAGGGCCCATGAATTCTGATTCTACAGAGGACTTCTCCAACGTGTTGAGTGTGGTACCTTCCGGAAATACAGAAAGAAATCACCACTCTCCTGCTACATCAAGAACAGTAAGCAGACTATGCAGCTGCCTTTCTATTGGCTGCCTTCCTCATGCCTCCAAGGGCCATTCCAGATTCATGGACGGTTTACCAAGATAACAGGCATCTATTATGATAAGCACTGGGTCATACCCCAGGTTCACTGGGATCAAATGATGCTTAATCGGGGGTTTCTATGAAGGTAGGTCATGCTTAGGAAGAATCAAAAAAAAAAAAAAATTAAGCCAGGAAAAAATATCTGAATGCTAAACAATAAAACAGATTGCCTTATTCCCTGACTTCAAATAAAATCAGTTTTTAAGTACATGTAATTAAAACTAATGGGGGCATTTCCGCATATTCAGTTACTCAAGGAAGCAAACTAGATGGGAACATCTTCCTGTGAAAATAAATTACTCATCCATATTCCTAGACCAAAACTAAATAAATAAAAACAAAGAAACATGTCAAAACTTTAAGGCTAGACCAAGCAGAGAGAAGCCGTGAATAAAGTGAAAAATGTCTTCTTTTTTCTTTTCAATCTCATTTCACTGGAATGTTTTCTTTCTGCTCATACTCTGGGTATGTCTTTTCTATTCTGTAGCTTAAATTCTACTTTCTATTTCCCTGGCCACCCCCAAGTCCAGGTTATCTTGCCTTGCTTGGAAAACTAATTGCATTTATTACCTAAGAATTTATTTTGCTTCTCCCACATTGGAGCAGGAGAGAAGAGGAAAGAGGGAAAAAGTTCTTGAAAAGCTACTAATGTTAGTTTATCCTCTTCTTTCATATTTCTATTTTATTTCAGTCCTCACACCATTACAGCCATATGTAGTATTATCCACATTTGACAAGTGATAAAACTAAGGCTCAAAAACATGAAGTATTGCGTCTAAGTCACAACATCTAAAACAAATGGGGCTGGATTTTGAACTTGGCAGGTTAGCCTGACCCCACAGCTCCGGAACTTGCGGTCACTGCACCAAACTGCTTCTTCCAACCTCGGCTACTTGAAGGGAGGGGATAATTTTAGACCCACTGTATTCTAACATAGTGATTTGATTTCTACAAGCATCAATTTATTCCTTTACTCATACACTTACAGTCTTTTTCCATGCCAGGTACTATCATAGAGTAAAAATTGAAATGTGGCTCCCTCCACACTCTCAGAGAGGACCTCACAGTGTACTAAATCAGACAGGCCTATAAACAGGCAGCTCTAACAGAGTTCTCACAGAGTTCATGCATGGGATACTGTACATCACAGAGAGGATGAGGCAAGAGGTAAGACAAGTCTGCTCAGAGGAGGAAAAGCTTAAAGCAAATTCCACCTGAGAGTCAGAGAAACAAGGAAGGCTATACCAGGCAGCTGAACATAACACAGTGAGACCCAAGGTGAAAAGGCCCTTGAGACATCTGTGACAGACATCTGCTGTGAGTGTTGTTGGGGTGGGGTAATGGTTGAACATGGTAGAAAGGCAGGGTCTGACTGTCAAGGGCTTGAAATTCTGACTCTGGGAAATATGATTAAACTAATGGAACAGGAGCTTGGGAAGTTAACAGGAGTTATAGATAACTATAAATCAATGAAAAAATGCTGGCTGTCTAACGCTTTGCATGCATGCTAAGTTGCTTCAGTCAAGTCCGACTGCTTGTGACCCCATGGACTGTGTCACTTGCCAGGCTCCTCTGTCCGTGGGATCCTCCAGGCAAGAATACTGGAATGGATTGTCATTTCCTCTTCCAGGGGATCTTCCCAACCCAGGGATCGAACCTGCATTACAGGCAGAACTCCTGTGGCCCTGGCATTACAGACAGACTCTTCACTGCTGAGCCACTGGGGAGGCCCTGTCTAATGATTTACCACATATTAAACAGCTGAAAACCCAATCTCTCCTTCCATGCCCTCCCAAGATTTAGAAGAAACCACTCATTATTATTTCCCACCTCAAGAGACCAGGGAACCACTTCCCGTCAATAAACAACAAAGCCCTGGCGGCTGGGTGTGGTGGAGGAACGAAGACCATGGCTGAGGGCATCACCTTGCCAACGCCGGATGCCTGTCACTGCTTTGCGTCCAGACAGCCACTCGTGCAGCTGGCAGCGAGGACAGCAGGGCTGACGGGAGGAACCAGATATTGCTCCTTGTCACAGCTTCTGGGAAACATTTTTTATGGCCAGAAGTCAAACACTGTTCTCCGATTTAAGGTGGGGTGGGTAGGGGTCTTCACCATTGAGTCTGAGATTTGCCAAGTATTTAAAACATTTTTCCAACACAGAATCTCAGTAACACCAGGAAGATGCAATATAAAAGCCCCACGGAGCTTTGGGAGATATGCTCCTCAAACAGCGGACAACAAAGTCCCGTTTTAGCCTTTGACAGTGCCCAAGACCTTTCCTTGGCCCTTTGACATCAATGTCTGACCCATGGGGATGGGACTGATGACAGCAAATGGGATGAGAAGGGTCTTGAAAGTTAGAGAACCATGTGAGTTACATGCCATGAACATAAAACAGGAAACAACAATGTATTAATCACCTATGATGTTCTCTCAGTTACGCAGTAAATCTCAGAATACTGGAGTGGGTAGCCTTTCCCTTCTCCAGGGGATCTTTCCAACCCAGGGATTGAACCCAGGTCTCCTGCATTACAGGCAGATTCTTTACCAGTTGAGCCACCAGAGAAGCCCCTTAGGGAGACAGACCATTCCAAATGAAGACAGACCTAGGAGGGGTACAGAAGATAGTAGGGGGTACACAGCAGGTCCCTGAACCAGAGCAAAATCACTTTCTATTTTAGGGGATATGAACTGTTTTACCAGGAAGGGGACTGTCAATTCTGTTTTGGTCACTGGTATTCAGTCCAGAACTTTCTGCTTTGGGATGTAGACTCAGCTGACAATGTAATCATTGAATCCTTTCATCTTAACCTTAGGGCTTTTGATAACCGAGCCAGTCTCTTCTTGTTTGTTTGCTGAGAAGGTAATTGCCCCAAATATGCCTCTTTCATTTGTACTGGACCCGAAAGCTCAGGAGGTCAGAGAAACACACGTTTCGAAACTTAATCTAAGTTTCTGCTGGAAGGTGATGAGAAAACCCCATACAGAGAGCTTGTAATCATGAACTAGTAAAAAGAAATGTTTGCTAATTTTCCTTGAAAAACCAATTTATTTGATAAGAGAATCTTCAGATCTGAGTTATTAAAGTATACTTCATCAGCACTATGATTTATAAAATTAAAGTGTGCCAAAGATTAGCAATTTCTATGGATGACCTGACCTTAAGCTCCCGGATTGAGGCCTTACAGTATTATGGTTTAAGACCATGAACTTGGGTGTCAGGCCAACCTGAGCCCAAATCTAGCTCTTTCACTTAGTACCTACATGACTTTTAGCACATTTCTTAACTGCATATGCCTCACTCTCCTCATCTGTAAAATGAAAATGAAAGTAGTACTTGCTTTGTTGAGTTTTTAAGAATGTTAAATGGGAAAGGCTATAAAGCACTTGGCACGATGTTGGACACACAGCAGGCCCTCAATGAATGACCCTGGTTCTAATGGTATGGCATCCATGATCAGAGATAACAATCAGATCCACACGCAGAAGCTATTTTTTACGTTCACTTATCTATTTGCTTTGTCTACACATCCAGTTTCTTGCCAATTCCTTTCCTGTTCTGAAATGGGGAAAACAGTTCCTTCTCTAGTGACTTCCAGGGGTTGTTTTGAGCATGACAAAGGAGAGAGACATATAGGTGGAGCACAGCTCCACTCACTCCTGCACAGCTCAAAACAGGAGTGAGTACCAGACAAAAACAGGAAGTTGCAGCATCTTGAGGTCCTTCTGGCAGCTGCAGGAGGCCTCTGCCAAATATCCCTGAGTGTCCTGCCAGGAGCTGCCCCTGAGCACTGTGGGGCTTTGCTCACACAGGAACACAGATGCCTTCGGGAGGAGGGGCTTCCTTCAAGCACCTGTCCTAAACAGGATACCTCAAATTTACATAGTGGCTTCCTGGGAACCCCACTTCCTCTGCTGTGTGTATACTCCTGGGCCCCAGCAGCCCTGGAAACTGGACTTCTGTTGGTTTACAGCCATGGAAGACAAACAATAGAAATCATTGCTTTCAAAATAATGAATGATTTCACTGTCCTTTTATTATAGCTAAAATTTAGTGGGTGCTTGTGTGTGTCACTATAGCAAACACCTCCGATGCGCATGCTCTTGTTTAATCCTTATAATCAGTGCTACCCTGAGATGCAAGCAAGCACAGGTCCTGGCCCTAAACCATACCTTCCTCAAAAATGTCTAAGTCCCCATCATGAAGCTGCAGAACCAACACTGGAACTGGAATTATTGTTATATTAACACTAAAACACCCTTATGTTTTTTTAAAAAAACTAAGTCCCTAGAGAATGAACTTACGGTTGCTGGGTTGGGGGGAAAGATGGAGGAAAGGCATAGTTAGGGAGCTATAGTTAGGGACAGACACGTGCACACTGCTACATTAAAAATGGATAACCAGAAAGAACCTGCTGCAGAGCACACGGAACTCCGCTCAATGTTCTGTGGCAACCTGGAAGGGAGAGCAATTTGGGAGAGAATATATAAATGTATACGTATGGTTTAGTCCCTTTGCTGCTCACCTGAAACTATCACTGCTTGTTAATCGGCTATATCCCAATACAGGAGCTTCCCTGGTAGCTCAGCTGGTAAAGAACCTGCCTGCCAATTCAGGAGAAGCAAAAGACAGGGGTGTGATCCCTGCATTGGGAAGATCCCCTGGAGAAGGAAATGGCAACTCCCTCCAGTATTCTTGCCTGGAAAGTTCCACGGATAGAGGAGCCCGGTGGACTAGTCCATGGGGTCACAAAGAGCTGGACCTGATTGAATGCATGTGCACACACATATCCCAATACATTGCTTGGAAAGTTCCATGGACAGAGGAGCCCAGTGGACTACAGTCCATGGGGTCACAAAGAGCTGGACCTGACTGAATATACATGCACACACATATCCCAATACAAAATAAAAAGGTTTTTNTATCAACATTGCCCCCAGAAAAAAATCCTTTCAAGATCTTCCTCTAAAAACAGCATTCCCAAGTAGCTAAAGCTTCCCTGCTGGCTCAGCGGTAAAGAATCCACCTGTAATGCAGGAGACGCGGGTTCACTCCCTAGGTTGGGAAGATCCCCTGGAGAAGGAAATGGCTGGCTACCCATTCCAGTATTCTTGGGCTTCCCTGGAGGCTATGCAGTAAAGAATCCACCTGCAATACACAAGACCTGCGTTCGATCCTTGAGTTGGGAAGATCCCCTGGAGGAGGAAATGGCAACCCACTCCAGTATTCTTGCCTGGAGAATCCCATGGACAGGGGAGCCTGGAGGGTTACAGGCCATAGGGTCACAAAGAGTCAGACACGACTGAGTGACTAAATGACAACAACAAAACACGCTGTATGTGTTCTATTTCTTGTTTATGTCAAAGAGCCTTAGGATCTACAATTGAGATATTTTATCAAATGTTTCCAAAGTGTGGCTCCTAAACCAATCTGTTTAAAACACAGATGCCTGAGGCCCTGTAGACTTACTGGGTTCTTTTATGTTTTTCTAATAAACATTACTAGTGTCAGAACCTCTGCCCTAAACCATTAATTCCTTCTTCCTGTGGTTAGTTTCCTATAGGACTGCTCTTTGCAAACTGAGAACCTGAGAAGACCTATCTGCTTACCTGTTTGTTCACATGGTCCATTTGTGAAACATATATTCATGCTTATATAGAGAAGTCAGACATAGTCACTCAAAACATAGGCTCTAGGATACACTAATGATTCACAAACATAGACTTTAGACAGATTATTATTATTTTTTAAATTATTATTAATAATTTAAATTAATAATTATTATTTTTTAAATCCAGCACCTTTCTATGGCAAAAGTATAAGTATTCTATAACAAAGCTATCCCGCCTTCTTGTTCCCTGAATTTGTCAAGCATTGCCCACTAAGACAAATCCTGTAGCACTGACTCCATCTCAATGCTTAGCTGTTAGACCAGCAGGATCTAGTTAGGCCACTCCTAAATTTTTGGACAAGTTTATAGATGTATATATGTAGTTAAAAAGTGGCTACGTTCTGATAGACTATACAAGGGGAAAAATTAAATTCTTCTTCAATAAAAGGATTATATACAAGAAGTTTTATAAGTTTTATCTACTTAATTAATTTTAGATCAGGATGAATCATAAAGAAGGCTGATGAGAATACCAGAGGTTTGTTTGCTCATAAAGACAGTCTGATTACATGTAAATGTGAGATGCTGACTTATTTTTCAGGTGGTGGAGAGAGAAGAATCCAGATACTGGCTGCTTGGGGGCTGGGGTCAGCAATGACGGTGGGCACCCAGGAGCTACATTCCACTTTGTACAGTGCCTAGAGTTCTTAGCTTAACCTCTTTCATGTAGCTCATTATAAACATCCAGCAGAGGCCACACCTCCAGTATTAAAAATATTTTTTTCAGTGGAACCCACCTGACAGCCATGAAAACACAGTATAGAGAAGATCCTTAAAGAAGCTCCAGTGGACCTGTGTCTTCCACTGCTGCACCAACATCAGCCTCTTGCCATAGTTCATGTCAAATTACAGTCACAGCATTTACGAAGGAGTGCAGTGGTTTCTGGGACAGTTCATGTGGTTATAAAAGAAGGTATCACAAGGCACTTCGAAGCTAATGCTAACTACAAATGCATAATTTGTTTGGGTGGCCTGTATATCCTATCAGATAGGCATTTCTGACACTGCTAGCAACAACTTCATTGCATCTAAACAAGCTCTTCTTCTATGATAAACAATGAAAAGAAACCGTCAGTGGCAAAATTAACCAAGAGCTTCAACCCAGCCCTGAGAGACCCTGGGCATTCTGCCTTTACACATTGTAGAACCTCAATAGTGAGACGAACCCCAATCTCAGAGCCAAGCACTTCGGGGGTTACACAGTGCTTAGAGGACAGATGCCTTAACTACTCTTAATTCACCAATCACAGGTCAATCCCTGCAGCAATTCTGTGCAAATGAATTCTGACTTTATTCCATGTAATGATTTAAGTCTTTATATTTTTTTCAGACAAATGTCCCTCCTCCACCTTTAAATCATCTGCTAAAATTTATCTGCTTTTTGATAAGAAAAAAAAATTAAGAGAGAAAATTACATTGGGAAGGAAATCCAAAGCAGAGAGGATATATGTAAACATGTAGCTGATTCACTTTGCTGTATAGCATAAATTAACACAACATTGTAAAGCAACTCTATTCCAATAAAAATTTTTTAAATGCCAATTTTTTAAATGCTAATTTTTATGGGATTTAGTTTTACAATGAATTTACAGCCTGCAGTTTCATCAGTGTCAAGGAGATCGCTTGCTTTTCAGTTTGGGATTTTGTTTTAATCAGAAGTGAGCAAACACAAGAGCTCAGCAAATCCACTTAAAACACCTGCAGAAGCTGACAGTCTTCAGGATGGTCTTTGCTGCTGAGCAGAACAGAGTAAGTAGACAAACAGCAGTGTTTTAAGTGGGAAGTACTTAAAAGGGGCACCATCGAACTGCTAGACGGTGATGTCTCGACCCACTGGAGGGTCTCTCGCTCCAGCAGCTATACCTGTTCCCTGCTACCATCAAGTCTTAAGTTTAGCTCTCCTGCTGGTGGGCAATGTCAACCCTGTGCATCGCCTCCACAAAGCCCCATGCCTAAGGGGTCTTACCCATCCCTCCAAAGCAGGCCGTGATTTCCTGAGCATACTGGCACAGGCTCCTGTCTGGGTAGGACTCCTCTGGAAGACCTGCTTCGTCCATCACTCTGCAAGAAGCTGCCTCTCTTCCCGTAATGCCACACGTCCAAGACCTACTCAAAATGGAACACGCAGCCAAGGCCCCTCTCCCATATCATGTCCATTAATAATTCAGATACTACATCAAATCTGCTGAGCATTCAGGATTGAGAGCACCAAGGCACTCTGTGGACCGAAGCATAATTAGTTTAACAGACAGCAAGTGTCTCAGATTACCCTCTGACAATACACTTCGTAGACAAGATTTCCAAGCAGCCATGAGAGGCGGGCTTGGAATGCCTTCACAGAAGCAGCCACAGATGGGGATCGGCTTGGGAAGGGTCACACGCATCCCCGGAGCTCAAAGCCCATATGGCTGCCACACGCATCTGTTTCATAGAACCAGAGCATTACATTAGTGACAACAGATCCCAGCCCACCAGGCTGGGGTCTCCTTCAATTGCCAAAACTGCTCCCCAACCTTTAACTATTTCTGTGCTTCTTCTCTCTTCCCAGCATATCTCAACCTTCTCCCACCTGATCTTTCTGAAAATCCACCTGTGCTTAAAAATGCAGCTCAACTGCTACCTTCTCCATCAAGGTTTCCCAAATCCCACCAGCTGGAATCAATTCCTTCTTGTCTTGCTTCAAAAGCAGCTCTACTGTGGCATTTTTTTTATACCCTGCTCTATAACACAGTTACCTGTAGACTGTCTTGTTCCTGTTAGCTGCTAAGCTTCTGGACGGCAGGAGTTTTGTCTCAGTCGTCCTATGTCCTTCACATAGGACTCTACACATACCAGCTGCTCCATGCGTGCTTAGTCGCTCAGTCGTGTCTGACTCTTTGGACTCCATGGACTGTGGCCTCCCAGGCTCCTCTGTCCATGGGATTTTCCAGGCAAGAATACTGGAGTGGGTCGCCATTTCCTTCTCCAGGGGATCAAACCCAGGGACTGAACCTGCGTCTCTTACATCTCTTGCATTGGCAGGCAGGTTCTTACCATTGGTCCCACTAGCTGCTAGGGATCCTAGAAATAGAACTGGACAATTCTTGATATGAAATCACTGTGACATACAAGTATATCATACTTGGATAGAAGGCAGATATCTAGGATAAAACACACCATGGTCATTAGTAAGTGCTTTCGTGGTCTGAGAACTCCTGTTTCCACATGTGCGGCTGCAGGATGTGGTTATTTTCCTGCTGGTCAGGGCTTACCTAAGTGCCACTGGACTGGGACGCACTAGGCGACAGACACATGCCTGAGAGGCAGCTGTCTCAGTGGTTGGTCATTAAGAGACAGGCTGTCCTTGCCGGTGGGATAAATAGCTGAGCATGGGAGTGAGAAACCTCACTGTCAGCACTTTCCTGTGGCCCCACTGACGGAGGTGCTGGCCTTGGAGCAGGTGTGCGGTGTCTGCCTGTGTCTGCTTCCCCGCCAGGGTCCTCCCAGGAGGAAAGCTGCAGAGGGGAGCGATCCAGCGGCATGGTTTGAAGTATTCATAATTCATCCATCTCGACACAGAGTAGCTCCGACTCACTCTGGCAAACCTCATATTCACTGTCAAGTTGCTAGAAACTGTCAATCTATTTCTCCCGAAAAGTCTATTTCCTGACTATGTTGTAATCAGTGCCTCTTGCTCACCACAGTTTTTCTAAAGATCATTCACCTCTGGACTTCAACTTTGACTTCCAAGAGGAACTCCCTGGAGTTTACGGTCACAAGACAGACCTGAGACACATAAGGACTGTAACAGGAGGCCTGCTGGTGCAAAGCAGCGTCAGGCTTTCCTGCATCCTTTGTTTAAGGCAGCTATCTTCATTCCACAAACATGTACTGAGTGCCACCAAGAGCACACACCAGGTGTTAGTTGCCTTAATGATGAATACCACAGGGGTCTTCAGAGAGCAAGCAAATGAGCAGGAGACATGGGTATGTATTTGCCAAACTCTCCTGCAACTCGGTAAATCCACCCCAGTGCATGTGAAAAGATGAAAGTTGCTTTAGTTGCTCAGTTGTGTCCGATTCTTTGCAACCCCATGGACTGTGGAGGCCACCAGGCTCCTCTCTCCATGGGATTCTCCAGGCGAAAATACTGGAGTGGGTGTCCATTCATTCTCCAGGAAATCTTCCTGAGCCAATATGGTTAGTGAAATAAAAGATGGAGGAGGGATTTGGTTTAGAGATTTGAAATGCCATTAGCAGTACCTTTTAATTTTCTGTCTTAAAAGAATGTGTTTCAGAAAGAGAAGTGATTTATGGCTCAGAGTTTCCATGGACAACTTTATGCATTTCTGTTACATTCCCAACAATAATACACACAAAAAGGCTTTCCCTCTAGGGAGTCCACAGGGTGTGTGTGTCAAGCCTGTTCCCTTGTCATGCACTCAACGCCATGCTCTGAGGTTATGAAAGTGCCTGAGAAAGAAAGATTGTCAGCCTGGTGCTTTGGGATTCTGGAGAATGGGATGTTGGATCTGAAACCAACTTATGGCTGCTGGGGGGAAGGGACAGTTAGGGAGCTGGAGGTGGACATGTATACGCTGCTATATTTAAAACGGATCACCAACAAGGACCTGCTGTATAGCATATGGAACTCTGCTCGATGTTATGTGGCAGCCTGGATGGAAGGAGGGTTTAGAGGACAATGAATACATTTATATGTATGGCTGAGTCCCTTCACTATTAACCTAAAACTATCACTACATTGTTAACCACATATATCCCAATACAAAATACGAAGATCAAAATTTTTCAAAAAAGAAGGGATTACAATAAGACAGAAAAGAACAATCCAAATAGAATGCTCCAGAGAAAAGCTTTATTCCAGTCATACAAGTTGATGGAAAGAAGTTCAGGGAACACAGGTAGGGTCTTAGAAGATAGAACCTATCCATCCACATATAAACAGCTTTATTCAGAGAAGTATCACGGCTAGCACAGACCTATCTGCCAACCCCCGCTCGCTGCCATTCTTTAGTGTCAGAACTCTAAGAAAGCTCCTAGAACACACCCACAAATGCACTTCATTCTTGCACTGCCTCTCTCAGCACTTGCTTTTCTCCTTTTTAACCACACTTTTGTTAATCACGGCAGCAGTCCCATGAGGCCCGAGGATGGCAAGCTCACCAAGGAGCCCCCACAGCTCAGACTGACAAACTGAGACCTGGGAGGGGAATTCTGCTTCTTGAGATTAAACTCAGTCGCTGTGAGAGGTCTGAAAAGAACCCATGCTGCTCAAAGGCCGGTCTGAGATCGTAATAGCAATAAAAGATGCCATTGGCTATTTTGAAGTTCAGGGCTGTAAAAGGTTTTAGACTCTAAGAAGGTTTTACACGGACAACTGTTTTTCTAACAAAGGAGAATTTTGTTCTTTCCATAATCTGGACTGATGTTGTGACTATCTAATGCAGACTTTATCTAGAAGGGACAATTTATTGGATGCGAAATTGGGAGTCTCTGACATGAGAGATGTCTTCAGGCAGAATCATGGTCCAGGCATTGTTTCAGGTACCGGTCAAAACAGGGTAGGCAATACCTAAGAGATAATTCATTGTGGTGTAGAAAGAAAATTCTCTCTATAAAAATATATACATAACATCTTACTCTTTAACATTTTGAAAATATATATGCTTTGGACTATATATGATAGTAACATAGATCAAAAGAGTATTATTTATTAGTAAATAATAGACATAAATTGGTAAGTTTTTTTCACTGCTAAGGATGCAGAATCAAGAGTTTAGAGACCGGGAGTTACTCTGAAAACAAATCATAAGGAAATGTACAAGAACTCAACCAGAGGTAGGTACTAAATAATGGATGAAACCAAAGCTAAAAATAAAGGAGAACAACGTGATGGGTAAATGCACAGGCTCTGGATTAAGAAAACCTCACTCAGATCCTGGCTCTGCTGCTTCTGCTGGGCAACCTCAGGTAAGTTCTTCACTTATTTAAACCTTGGTTGCCTTGTGTGCAAAATGGATATAATAATTATATCTCCCTGGTATATCTGCTAAAGCCTGTAGTAGTCTCTTATATTTAGGAGGGGATCTATACATGTTAATTCAAAGGCTACATATTCAAACACTTACAGGACTGAAAATAGACATTAAAACAACAATTGAGGCAGTAGGTTGGTCCTGAGATATTATACTTGTGATACTTGTAACAATACTTGTGTGTAAAGTATGTTATCTACCTCAAGAAGGAGCCACCACTCAGGTCCAGGCAATTACTGCTGTTTTAGAATGCCAGCCAAGGATTGCCAAGTGTTCCAATTTTTATGTGAGCTCTCCCAATTTCAAACATTTGCAAGTAATTACCAAAAAAAAAAAAAAACCTATCTGTATATCTCTGCCACAACCAAAGAAGAGGAAAAAAAAAAACAAAATACATGTTCACAGGCCTGTGGTGGCCTATGGTTACCAGTCTGGGATCTATGTATTAGTTATTACAAGCCTATGATGTAAACCCTCCTACTCACCAAACTTAAACCAAACAGTAACAGTTGTGATTGATTTCAGGTACTAGAGGAAGGCAATGGAGCAGAAGACTTTTAGAAGCATTGGAAGTTTTCACACACCAGATTCATACTTTGTTTGCAGAACTGGATTTTAATTATGGAATTTCTGTTATGAACCACCAGAAAACAGCCATTATCCTCAGACTACTCAGTGTATGATGCCAACAGCAGTACTTCCAGAGCAAATCTGACCACACTTTTTCCTTGCCACAAATGCAAGAGAGTGCCTTTTCTCTTACATTGCTTTCTTTATACCTACATTATATATTTATTTCTCTTTAATCACTAGTAGCATACTACTATGCATTTTATTCTATATTTTTCCCCTTAATTTTTTGTTTCTTTCATGAAATCAAGATTTATCTACAGTAAAAAGTATAGATCAATGAGTTTTGACAAATGTTTTTGCGCATGTAACATATCTCTGTCAAGATAGAGAACTCATCCATCTCTTCAGAAAATCCCCTGTGCTCTGCCCTAGTCACTCTCNTTGTTTCTTTCATGAAATTAAGATTTATCTACAGTAAAAAGTATAGATCAATGAGTTTTGACAAATGTTTTTGCGCATGTAACTCATATCTCTGTCAAGATAGAGAACTCATCCATCTCTTCAGAAAATCCCCTGTGCTCTGCCCCAGTCACTCTCCACCCCCACATCAGAGCAACCACTGTTCTGCCTTCTGTCACCGCTTTTCTCATTCTAGAGCCTCATATAAATATAACTATCTAATATGTACCTTTTCCCCCAGCTTCTTTTGCATCAGCATGTTTTTGAGATTCATCCATGTTTCCCCATTACATTTTGCCTCTCACATTTCCCCCAGTGCAAAAATCACGGCTTCTCTCCAGTATGCTATAAATCATCATCTGACATCATTATCCCAGGATGCTGTGTCTGCTAAGTTGCTTCAGTTGTGTCCAACTCTCCAACCCTATGGACTGTAGCCCACCAGGCTCCTCTGTCCATGGGATTCTCCAGGCGAGAATACTGGAGTGAGTTGCATGCCCTCCTCCAGGGCATCTTCCCCATCCAGGGATCAAACCCACATCTCTTATGTCTCTTGCATTGGCAGGCGAAGGAAATGGCAACCCACTCCAGTGTTCTGCCGTCTATGGGGTCGCACAGAGTTGGACACGACTGAAGTGACTTAGCAGCAGTGGCAGCAGTGCCACCTGGGAAGCCCCTATTATCCCACAGTAAACACGAGTTCATCAACTTTTAGAAATGGAAAGCAATGCAAAACTTACTTTTGGAGTCTTAAGACATATTAGTGTTGATATCATGTCACTGATTGGGGCAGGCCATGATCCAGGGGCCACCTAAGCGGACGGTATTAGAGAATGGGAGAACTACAGGCTAAGCCAAATTGGAAAGGGCAGTGCTTGAGGGAGAGAATCTATTGGAAGAGCTACCTGTCTCCGTAAATACTGAATCAGAAAGAGAAGTGGGAATGGGGAAGTAGTCAATTATGCATGAGCATTTAGGAGGACAAGGGAAGGGAAAGGACCCAGTCCAGGCTGAGATAAGGAAAACAAGATCGTTCTGCGATCTTCCCACAAATATAGGGTGTCCCACTGAGCCACTGCTCTTTTGCATGGATTCATACACCCAGTCACCCTGAGCATGGGAGTTGTTCACAGGCAGTGACTCCAATGGACAAGTGACCAGAATAAAAGCAGGTGGATGCTTAGTAAAGGGGAAGTAACTCTGTCATGTTAGGGGTTTGGTTAGAACCCCCAAAGATGAGAAGTTGAGTGACTGGAAAAAAGTCGAGCCATTGAGAAAAGAGACATGGGGAAGAGAATGAGTTTGGGTAGAAAAGGTGATCATGAACTAATTTCAGAGGTAATGAGTTTAAGATGTCATCGGAGCATCCATGGAGTGGTGACCAGTAGGAAACTGGGCATGCTGCTACGGCTCCCAGGGGAGAAGTCAAAGCCAGAGATGCGGCTTTGGCAGCATCCACCAAAGTGAGGGTTGAGGCCATGGGAATGAATGAAAGATGAAGGAACTCATGGGACCGTGAACTCCTTGAGAGCAAAAGTGGTCTCTCTCATTTCTGTGTCTGTTTCAGGGGAGATGCTTCACAGATATTTATGAACATTGGACCTTAAAATGAATACTACATGGAAGTTACCTGGGAAAAATATTTAAATTACCCATATATATTCAATTTACTGAAACTGACCCTCTGCATATAAATGCTCAAAACCCCTCAGCTCATTGCATTAACTAAATGATTCAACTCAGCAGTACTTCCCAGCATTCTAATTAAAGTCACATACATTTTATTGACTAAAATTTCCAGTAAGAGCATAATGCTATTGCTTACCCTGCCAAGAAAAGAAGAGAAGCAGTTAAAAAAAAAAAAAACTTACAAAAGACTTCACTCCATCTTTCAATTCATCAGGGAGAATTTGAAAATGTAGTAATTAAACTCATGTAAGAAGATACAGGTTTGCAGAGAACAGTTTCAGAAAAACATTGGATTCTAAAGAATATGACCCCTTCTACAATCGACTTCATGATTATAAATGTGTACCCATCAGTAAAAATGTGCATGGAAAAACCTACACATGGCATAAACCATGATTTGTAAAAAGGCAATTAAATCAGCACTTATTGAGCATTTCTTTGCACACAGCCTGGCAATAGGTTTTTTTGTTTGTTTTTCATTTTTTGATGAAAACCAAAGTACTCTTTAAAAGATTTCAATATAGGAATTCGCAAAACATAGCAAACAAAAATAGCCTACACCAGGATGAAGGGAGTGGTGGATGTCTTCAGCAGATGGATCATTTGGAGCTGTGTGTGTGTGTGTGTGTGCGTGTGTTTCTGGGGTTCTTTTATTTATTTTTTCCAGAGGAGAGAATGCCCTTGGCACAATTAATTTTTAAACTCACATTGGCACAT